>WUQG02157663.1:0-55481 GCA_011317285.2 Androctonus mauritanicus
AAACTTTTTTGATTAAACAGTCTACTTTCAAAGACCATTATAACTAAGACAAACTTGCTTTTGGATGATTAAACTCCTCAGAGATCGTGGTATGAAGCACATAAATCGAAATCAGCATCTAACTCAAAATTTTCAATTTTTGGACAAAATCTCTTTTGAATGGTAGCTCCTCGTATATGTGTAATTTTTTTTTCTTTTGTGGTCGTTCTTATGCCGATTTTCTTCAGTCTTTCTATATATACACTTCTCTGCATCGCGAATAATTCTCTAGTCGAAAGGTATTCTTGTTAGGTATTACATTTTAATAAAAATACTTAAATAAATACCGAACAAAAATAATTATAGTTTTATTCTAGTTTCCATCACAAAACAGAGTTTTAATGTTCTTCATGCGTTTCACGATCTTTTTCGCTTGACTTCTTCAAATCAGTTGGAAATTAATTCGATTCACTGCGTCATAAATAACTACTCTGTACCGATTCATCTTTCTTTTCCTTTAGGAAAAATTAAATAATTGCTTCATTTGAACAAAAATTTTCACTTCTTGATTAATTTTCTAAATTTGTCTATTTTTAAACTCTCAATTTTTGTTATTTATTTTGGAAGCGTGTGTGTGTATGTGTGTATATATATATATAGCAGAACTTAAAAGGTTTAAAACCTATACATGTATGTATTAAAACAAAGAAAGAATGCAGTAAAATCTTTAATTAAATCTATAAAAATTAAAGTAATAATAATTTTTGATGGTATCTTATAGGGTTTGCAATTTTATATTATTCTCATAACTCACATAAGGCTTCTCTGTTGTTGTTTTATCAGTTAATCATTTTTGCTATTTGTTCTCTAATGTTTCAAACTAAGAATCGAAAACAAATAGAATATATATATAGTCGACAAAGAAAAGTTATTAAATTTACCTGTGAACTACAAAAATAGTGTGACAGGAAATTAAAGCTCGCTTTCTTTCCCTCTTCCAAACAACTTTTCAAGTCCAATTTTTCAAACCCAATCGAAAATTTTTCGATTCGAGTATGCACCCCTAAAATTTTTATCTTAAGTTGTAAATGTTCCTTTCTTCTCTACTTTCTCTATCATAAAAGTGCAATATATGAAAGAGAGTATGTCAAAGTGCAGTTGCATTCAACAGGATATCTCGAGATTCCTTGGCCAACTTCAATCTTCATATTGAGAGCATGTATTTATCTAAGTGCATCAACAACAGTAATTTTACTGATGCTTCCATATTTCGAAATTACAATAAAATTTTTCAAATAGTAAAAAGTACATTTAAGAATGTAGAAAATTCTTAAATATTTACATAAAAAAAAAATTCTTCCTAGATATATATATATGAAACGATAGGAAGAATATACAAAAATATTGAAATATGCTAAAATCGTAATATATGCTTCTTCCATTTTACCAAATTTTAATAAAATATGGAAATTATGAAAATCTTAGGAGTGCCTTCCATGCATCTCGGAACTTCCTTCCATTAGAACATCACGCTCCTCTTAACGGAATGGAAAGAAGGTTAAAAAAAACAGACGTTGTAACTAGTTTCCTAACATTGCATTTTTACAAAGTACAGATTGTTAGTGCACAAGCAGGAACACATTGTTTGGCAAGTCGTATCGAGAGAAGCAGAAATGCCACCTTCAATAGCTGGTCATTCTCTTTCCAGATGACATCACACGTCTCAGGACAGGAAATGATAGACACTGCAAAGTAAAGAGCCTTGAGACAAGTCAGTAGAGAAAAGAACGAAGTTGAATAAGATGAAGTTCCCCGAGGAACATTTTAATTATGTTGCTCATCCAACTGAATTGCAATATGGAGTTGGAGTTTTACGAAAGGCACTACTAGGATAAGTTATTAATCCCAGCCAAGTGTGTCTTCTGAGTTAAGTCTATCTTTCAGGAAATCAAAGGATTATAGAAATCTTTTTAAAATTAAGTCAATTTTAAAAGTTGTCGTCTTCATTTTGTATAATTGTCTTCTCTTAAAATTTTAATAATAAAATTTTAATGTAAGTTTTTCCGATTTTTCGCGATCGGAAACTGAACGAAATTTCATAATAATAATAATAAATTAAAAAAAAAATAATTTTTAAACAATGACCCAAATAGGAATTTTTTTTTTTTTTTTACTTTATCTCTCTTTCACGTCTTCATTTATCTCGTATCAAATATTTCGACAATTTGCATCCCTGTTATCAGTTTTTTTCTCTTTGTAATCTTATTCTGATTAATTAAATTTTTTTTTTTTTTTAGATTTAATTTTTACTATTTTTGCCATTTTGTACGTTTCCGTAAAATCCATCTTTTTCATTTTAAACATCTTTTCCACATAAAAAATAATAATAATAAATTTTTTCAGATTATTTTCACAGATTACTTTGTAAATTATTTCATTCGTGTTAAGTACAGTTCTCGAAAAAAAAAAAATTCGTATTTTTTTTTAATATTTTGTTTTTATCTGTGATTAATATTAAAAAAAAAAAAATCTGTTTCATTACGAATTAATATATATATATATAAAATTTTATTCCATTCTTCATCGTACTTTTAATCTTTCATGTTACATCTTTATTTTTTTATTTTATTTTTTTTTTATAAATTTATTAATCCATCCGCCATCCATTTAATAATAAAATATATATATATATTAAAAGAAAAATATTTATTCAGTTTCTTTCGTAAGGAAAATAAAAATTTTTATTTTGGAACTGCAATATATTTTACTTTATTAAATCTTAATTACTTTCTATAAACAAACATATTTGTTTACTTCCAGTTTTAATATGTTTGTCAAGTAGAATTTAAATAAAATTTGCTTTTATCAAAAGGAATTTCTAAGATTGCATTAACTTATTTACTTTATAGCTAGGAAAATTATGTTGTTTATCTTGAATATATTGAAAACATATATATATATAATGTATATTTAAATATTTAAAAAAAAAATTCATTGGAGTGGAAGAAATATTTCTCTATCGATTATTAAAAGGAATTCTTTGCTAAAAATAACTTTTTCCATTATATTTATTTTATATGTTTCTTATATGTATATATATATATATATTATCATTTTTTAATGACATTTACGGGAGTCCTTTCTCTTCAAAAAAATCCTCTTTCACAAATGACTGCTCATATTAATGTCAGAAAGAAATGACATTCTTTCCTATTATTAGCAGATGTTATTCAGGTAGATTGTCATTAGCAAGCTTACTTTCTGGAAAAATATTTTTCTCCTTTTATCTGAGCTGACGTGGCACTTTTATAATTATATCTTTAATTGTAATTGTTGGATAATATAACTTCAATTAACATGTTAATTCTCTGCACATACAAACTATACACTCTCTCTCGTATAAGTCTATTGTGTAATGAAAAGTGTTATTGAATAAAAAAAAAAAAGAGAAAAATACCAAAAGACACAAAAAAACTCTTTAAATAGCATCTACTTCATTTTATTTCAACCTCAGTTCGAACAATACAAATAAAAAAAAGCCGGGAGGAAGAGGCGTGTGACTCGATATGTCGCTGAATTTTATTTTTAACTTTTGCATTTTCGTATTTTTTTTTTTTCCTTTTTTTTATTTTTAAACTTTCCTAAACAAACCATGTTGTTTTTTTTTTTTTCTTATATTTGAAATTTTTGTCGTAATAAATTTCCAAGAAATACGAACTGCGTTCAAGGCACCGTACTACATTGTTTTAAAAGTAAGATTGAAGATGTTGCTTTACGTATGTTTTATATATACATAATCCAACAGCAACACTAGGACAATTGAAACCACATCTTTGATTTTCATTCCACCTTCAATCGTCCTTTGAGCTTTCATTCTATCACAGCAATCGTGCAATATATCAACAATCGGATGGGTATGCACCCGAATTCACATTCTACACTACACTTTACCACGTTCTGTTTTTTTTCTTTTTTTCTTTTTTTTGTTTTTTACCTATATACTTCTAATCGTCAACAGAGTACAACTAGAGTAAGGCTGGGCACAATGGAAAGCAGGTGCAGTCACACTGCAGCACATTTCCATAACGAGGTGGAGACTAGAAATATACGACAACCTAAAAGTGAGTAAGGCTGTCTTTGACAAACCTAATGGAACTGAACGTTATGAAACAACACATAAAATGAGTGAATACAACATTGCTGTCCATGCAGCTACAGTAACAGGGGGCGGCATAGTGTGTGTACTTGTGTATGCTTACGTGTACGCGTGTGGTCTTACGTGTTTCTTCTTTTTGGTAGAAACATGGCCACACACTATCCACTGTTATTGGGACGTCTTGTTGGGTGATTTATTGTCACCGACTTCCGCACTTTGCTGTCAGCATAAAAAGTATAAATACGGTTAGACTAGATATCCACCAAATGAGATCTGGATTTCTTCTGGCACCGTTGGTGTCCATGCACAAACCTGTCAACATAAAACAGCATTAAAACTTGAATAACATTATAAAATATTACACTAAATTTAATTTAAATACCGCTTCCGATATGTCGCAAAGCGTTAATTCTGATTAAACAAAAACACAACTTTACTAATAAATATTTAAGTATGCGGTACGTATATGTTTAAGCGAAAATTATAAACATCAAAAACAAATATTGAGGTATTAATTTATTCAAAAATAATTTAAATTTTTCCAAAATGTCGAAACTTACGTTTTATTTAATACAGATAAAAGATAACTTAAGTGTAAAATTTGATAATCTTGCTTCGAATAATTTGGAAAGAATTGCGAAAAATGTTCATTTTTCTAACAGTTTAATTAAGCGCGACTTTTTATATATATATATATATATATATTTAAATTTTAATTTTAGTTGCTTGACCATGATTGCGAATGCTGTTTCGCTCATTGTGATAATAATAAGTGGTAGGAAACAACAGCAGCTAGCTAACAAAACATTATTTTCATAATTATTTATTTATGATACCGAGTAAACCCGTCGCGAAAGTGCTATCAACATCCTCTAACTAAATTATTTTTAATAATTAATACGAGTGCTTTAGAACAATTAAAATGTTTATAATGAAAATTTAACAAAATAAAAGTTTACTCGTTAAGAGATAAATGTTGAGATATATCACGATAAAAATTGATAAATTGCAGTATTAAAGCGTGATTAAAACATGAAAAAAAAATCTATCTTAAATCTATGTTCTCATAAAACGCATAATTCGCTTCCACATTGTGGGAATGTGAATATTTAATATTTTAATTATATTTATAATTTAATAAATTTTTCAAACTCAGCCTGATAAAAATTTAAAAAATCGGAGTTGAATGCTGTTTTGTTGAATGGAATATAGATTATTAAAAATTAGCATAATTTATTTCATAAATATTAACTAAAATATGTTAATTTTCTTCTTAAAAATTACATACCGCTGTTGGTGACGTTAAAAACCACAAAATTCTCGATGCCGATGTTCCTCAAACAAGTTTCTGTACTGCCCGAAAAATGCAGCACTTTATCTTTTTCTGTATACGTCTGAAAAATATCGATTTGTAAGAATCCTTTTTAGTTTTTTTTTTTTTTTTTAAATAAAACTGCACAATTAAAATTTAAACTCACTATACAATAATGTTTTCTTGTTTCTTTTGCCGTGGCGATGAGGTAGTACGTCCCATTTTCTTCCCAGCTTCCTCTACATTGAAATTCTAAGAGAGAGAAACATAAATAACTTGGTTCTTACACGTTACATTCTTTAAACGGAAGATAGATAAGAAAAAGTGAAATTTACTTCTCACTCTTCTTTCGGAAGCGCATTCTTCCAATAGTTCTAATTGGTCGACAGCTGAACAACCAGAAGCCAAGATAGAATCGTGAGAACAGGATAAAGTATCCAAGTCTGGAGTATCGACATGAATCAAGAGAGAGTTGGATCCTTCTGTTGTATATATTCCAACTAGAGGACATTCTCCCGATTCGCTATTCGAAGCTAAAAAAAAAAAAAAAACAAAATCGTTTAATCGATTATTTTTATATTCTTTTAAATGCTTTTTATTTTATTTTTATTGCGATTTTTCTTTCGCAACTTTTATCCCCCCCAAAAAAACTGTACTATTCGGATTACATATTCAATTTTCTTATAGTCTGTCTTATTAAACATCTAGATAATTTCTTGCTATTAGATTATACAACTTGTTATACATAGAAAAAGGTGTAAAAAGACTTCAATTAGCAACTTAAACCTTAAGTGCTTCATTATTCTTTCTGTGGTATGTAGAGGTGAAGACTAAGAGCGGTGTTAATGACGTAATCTTCCTCCAGGGAGAAAGTTAAGTAAAGTAGAAGAAAAACTAGTCTCGATGAAAGTTTGATTTAATTTTTAGCTCCATCTTCAATTTAACTAACCAGTAAGCAGAGTTATGTTTTTATTGCGTTACAACTATTTCCATTCCAGACAAATGGCACACGTTATAGCAATTTCTATAATTTTTTATATTAAAATCATCTGGATACATATTTTAAAAAATTAAATTAAATACAATACGACTATAAAATGCCTTTAAACCTTCGAGAAACCTCATGAGAAAAAATGTGGTCTATATATATATATAAGTTAAATAGAAAAACATCTAACGCAAAACTAATTTACTAATAAATTAAAACTTTCTCTTAATATAATTAACATTTTTCGTGACTTTAACTTCCCAGTTCACGCTTCAATTAAGACGTTTTTATAAAAAAATAAAAAATTTATAAATTTCCTTATACTCGATTATATATAAAAATGTATTCCCTTTAAATTTACATCCCACTTTTTAATTATTTACAAGAGAAAGAGGAGATAAACAGAATCGTTGCCTTTAATTCTCTAACTTATAAAATTGTAAGTATATTCCTTAGTCCAGTGGAGGTTTTAGGACTTAAATATTTAATAATAAAAGTTTAATACTCATTAATGTTTCATATACTTACTTGTAACAGTTACATATTCACTCTGGAAGGGATCAAAGTAGAGTGGATTGCATGATTCAGCCACATGAGATGCTATTTTTCCTATAAATGAATGTTATACAGACAGAATAATTATTAAATGTTGTTTTATTGAATATTTAATCAATAATTATTCATTTAAACCTTTCTTTCAATTTAGTTATTCTTATTTACTTAATCTTGCATTTATTTTACTAAATGATTTGTTTATCAGATTTTATCACAGATTCGAGACAGAGAGAGAAAAATATTTAATTATTTCGAATTAAAAGATTTTCTGTTTCTAACTAGTAAGTAAACAAAGCATGAATTAATAATTTCATTTTTTTTTAAAGTAATGACATCTCTAAAATATTTAACGGTGTTTTAATTGAAAAATTAAGTATTTTTAACCATTAATTAGATTATTTTCAGATTTTGCTATAGATAAGTTTTTCCATCTTCTTCTTCTTCTTCTAATTTGTTAAAACTAACCATTTATCAATCACCTTTTATAATTATTTATTCAGAAGTTATCCTGAGGAAAAATGGTTTACTATAGTGAAAAATATTAAAATGTCGTAAAGAGAATTAAAAATAATTTTTCTGTACGTAAGAAATATATATATAAAGTTTATCATAAAATATTTTTAAATCTCGCGATTAATAAATTTTAACAGTCGAAATATTTAAAAAAAAAAGATATTTTTCTTTATAATAAGACAAATTTGATGTATATTAATTCCAGAAATTCCATTTTTAAACTTGCTATTAATAATAATTCGCATTAGTAATGATAAATTATCGTGTTGGAAAGGTTACGTAAATTCTTATTACAATGTTTAAAAAAAAAATAAAAAAATAAAAAATAGAGAAGGAAGAAGATCAGTTTTATCTAATAATAATATTTTTTATATTAAGAACATAAAAATTTTTCATATCGCAATAATATATATATATATATGTTTACATACATAGAGAGAGAGAGAGAAGCGGAGGAGGAGAATTTTTGCTTACTACAGCATCATGTTGAAAGAAAATTGGTTCGTCTATCGACTGCTTAGTAAAGGAAAAATGAAAGAGCAGTGGATAAACTGCATTAATAAAATAAATTTTATGAAAATGTAAACAAGATCGGTTTCCGTTCAAAGAATTTTTGAATGTAAGAAGCGCAGTTTGGCTTAATTAACTGATAATTTCCTTTTGCTGGTTGGGTGGAATGGTACTTCACTGCTTGACACTCTCGCTATACACCGAAGCGGATAATTAGTGACACAACTAACTTAGACTCCTGCAGCTAGGTAATTACCTGACTTCACTTGACACACAGCGTACTTTGACCTGTTAGAGGATGTGAAAGTGTTCTTTGTTTGAAGACACGACTGATTCAAGACGCTTGATTACAATTAATTGATGGCATAGCCAAGGCGTCAAATTAACTTGGCAGAACTGTGAAAACAGCTTTGTACAAACACGCCATTCATTCTATTAATTATATAACATTTTCCTTTATCGATAAACACTTTATTATACTCCTGGAAAATTTTTCATTGTGTTTAGTATCATCGCAAGAGTAATTATACCCGCATTTTATTGACTTATGATCTCATGCAAATAATTATCCGATTTAAATTAATTATCGATGCTTTAATTGAAAATACATGTTTTCATTTGATAAAGTGTTTTTGGAAAAGATTTATGTTTATCAGCTTGTTGCTGTCGTTACACTCGCAACGAATTTAGAACTCTTTTAAATCCATTTGGATCCGAAATGATAAAACGGGAAGAGAAGGAGAAAGAAACGATAAAAGAAGAAGAAGAAGAAGAAGAAGAATTATCTAGATAAAGTAAGAGAGATAAATAAAAAAGTAATGTTGGAAAAGTGGAATGAAAAATTTAAGTAAAAATAACAAGATAGGTTTTTTTCGAAGAAGTAATATGAGAAATACAAGCTGTAAACCGAAAAGAAAGGAATATTTTTTTGTCTGAACCACAAAATGCAGGAACAAAAAAAAAAAAAAATGGAAAAAAAACGAAACAAAAGGTTTTGTCAAGAACGAAAATTAATTAAAAAAATAATTTATATTTAATTTGGAAGAAAGCGAATAATAAAATGATATTAAAAATCGAAAATATAATCTCCAAGATAAAATATAAATATGTGAAAACAGACGTTATAAAATTTTGAAGAATAAAAAAAATAAAAAAATTATAAACTTCTGCAAATAATTATTAAAAAAAATAATAAGAAACGTTAAAATCCTTTAATTTTCCGAAATTAGAAAATAATTTTACAGTTTACAATCTTAATTTAAATTAAATGTTTGTAATATTAACTCAAAACGATTTTCTTTGCTTACCTGTTTGAAGTTCAATCACGTGTTTCGCTCTTTTATGGATTCTTAAACAAACATATCCAATATTACTAAATAAAACAGAATAATTAACATTACAGTTATTACCAATATTTATTTATAAAGTAGTTCTGAAATTATGCTGGATACTCACCAACCAGAAGTAACGTGAACAATCATTTGAGCATAATTTTCTGATCGAAATTCGTCCCTGATGCAAACGACTCTCATATGCATTCGGTCGTTTGATGTATTTGTTACATGATAAGACGTGTTCCTGTGACTGAAATCGTAAGTTTGCTTTGCGTCGAGTGTTTTCCAGTGTCGTCCTGATGTCACCCAATCCGGAAACTGGCATCTTGCATGAGGGTGGTTAGCTGTGGGATCACGGAATATTCTCAAGTTTACACAATCGCCATTCCGAACAAAATTTCAACATTATAAATCGATTCGATGATGTTACGATCACGAATATTTATAAAAATTATTATTTTTTTATTAATACGTATCGTTAATACATCACTTTTCCTTTATTTTTGATATAAAGAAAAGGTGAATGGAGTTTGAAATCTCTCATCATTAGAACTTTTTAAATCTCTTTGTTATTTATTTTAAAAACTCACAAGATTGTTAGAAATACTTACTTCTTGTCAGTCTCATAGTTCTTGATCCTTCGCTAGCTGTGAACAAGCCATCGCAGGTAGCATCACCCGATTGAGACAAGAGATAACCATGATCTTTGACTTTTTCGTATACCTGACAGTAACAAGTTAATATTTTATATATATATATATATATCCATGACATAAAAACACTAAAATTGTATTAAATTATATATGAATGAACCGTGCGATCGACTGAATGAAAAAATTCTTCAGTCGGTATTAATTGTGTATCCATTAATACTTATAACCATGCAAGATGAATAAAAATTCGTAAAAGTTTTTAAAGCGGAAATTTAAATTAAGATTATTAATAAACACGCGCTCATTCGTGAATATTTGCTGAATATTCAGTTAGAAATTTTACTTTTTTGTATGGATATAAATAAAATGTCTAAAAATAGCATAGCGGACAGATATTGTTTTCTTAAATCTATATAGCTCTACGCAATTTAAACAATAGAAAAAAAAAATTGTTTTTGAGTTCTGCACCATCAAACTTAAACCATGCAAAGGAAAACTGATTTGAAATGCTTCATTCTCGCTTAATACAATTTCTAATGACTCGACTACAATCTTCAATGAATAGGAAGAAAGAAAAATTCTTTTCCCCACTCAAAATGCCTCGTCGAAGAAGACGAAAATCTTGACTTTGAACTATCCCCCGAAGACACCATTACCTTCTTACATGAATCTTACCTGTGTCTTCGGGGATATATAAAGACGTTCCCTGCAGGGTCGTAGTGCAAATACTAATCTCTCCCTGCAGGCTACCGAACGTTACGCCTTCAACTTCCTCCTGTTATTTAGCGGTGGGGACCAATATTTCTTCTCCAAACTCAATGCTTATCGAGCGGGGGTATTAAAAAAAAAACTGATGGTTTCTGGATATCTGATGATAAGTAGCAGCATCGAACAATCGCGGATAACATGTTGGGATATTTTTTTTTTTTTTTTATTCTTCTCGTCGTATATATTCTTAAGCTGGATTGAGATAAATTTCTAAAAAAAAAAGAAAGCCTTCTACACGATCTTTTCTACGATTTTTATGCTAAACAGGCTTTCCAAACTTATTCTAGAATCTCGAGCAACCGAAGTTTATCTTTCGTATTTTAGATATAATAATGTTTTTTAACGTCTAGTATTAAATTTTATAAAAAAATTTCTTCGATACTTACTAACACTTTTATACATTTAAATCCATAAAAATCCAACATTTATTATCATTATTATTTTTTTCCCCCCATTTATAACGGGTTTAACTTAATAAACGGGAGATTTTAATATTCGGAATTTAATATCACAAAAATAAATTTACTTTTTCTTCCGCACAAGTTAAAATTTCTAACTGGAATAACATTTATTAATTAGCTTTCCACAAAACGTCATTAAAACGTTTATTTAAGTGAAAACGTAATTAAAAATTTTACTAAATTTTTCAACTCTACTTTATAAAAGTTGAAATTAAATCTCGCTTTAGGCCGTTATAATAAAAACGATAAATGTTCTATAATAATTTTTTTTTTCTTCTTCCCTCCTCTTATTTTTATAAGTAGTACTCACGAAACATCGAAATTTATCATCATCCGTCTTTGCTTCTTTATGTTGAAGCTTTCCAACAACGTATCTAGTAGATCCTTCCTTCCACCAAGCTAGACAGACTAATTCTTCCACTAAAAAAATATAAAAATTGTATGTGTATATATATATTTTTATAACAGTAATAAAAAATATTTAATTTATTTTTAATAAGTATTCAGACACGAATAACTCGTAAATCATTTTAAAATGCTTAAGAAAAAAAAAATTCGTATTTTAAAATAGTGTGTGTATGTGTGTGTGTGTATATATAACTTTCTAAAAGTGATGAATAGGAAGTAATTGTGACTTTTAAAAATTCATTCACTGTGAATCTTCTACAGAAGGGAAAGCTATTTATCGTTGTTGTCACACGAATCAAACGTGACGTGAATGAGTACATGACACGTTTTATAAATAGTGAGTTTAGTTACGACGATGGTAAGGAGTTCAAAAGTGCATGAACGTTTCTCTATTGCCTTATTGAGTGTATCTTTATCTATATAATGCGAAGTTTACAGCGTATTTACTTGACACGCATGTAGAATGATTAAATATATATATATATATGTGCCAAGCAAAAAAAAAAAAAAAATTACTATTTTGTTTAAACTAAAGCAGATTATATTGCATGCAATTGAAAATCGTCATTTTTCTTTGCAGAATTTTATGCATCGTTATGGACATTTTCTTAGGCATTACGATAATTTTAATTAATAACGACGAATAGTTTCGTAAAGGTTAAATATCAGTAAAAAGTTTAATTCTTCTGAAAATCATCCATCAGTTATACTAACAACTAACAAGGAAAAATTCATCGAAATACTGGTAAATATTAAAAAAAAAAGAAAAAGAAACAATCTTCGGAGTGATTAATAAGCCGAGATTAAACTCAAGCAAAGAAAAATAATCAGCGAAAATCCCTCATCCATCAAAAACATAATCAGATCCATCAAAATAAATTTACGTTTAAAAATTTTCACCCGTTTTAATCACATAAACGTATTTTTATAGAGAAATGCAATCATAGCAGGCAGAATTGAATAATTCACATCAAACGATTTGCAAATCCACTTATCCTATATTTGGGATGATGCATTGGGAGAAGTCACTTTACTACATCCGCCAAGCAACGAATAATTGATGTTATCTAGCCATTTACATTCTACAAGCGCTCATCTCCACATACATTACAAGAAGCACAGAATTCCGAGGCATGACCTAAAATGCCTTAATAAAAATGCATACAAGGTAATATTTACATATAATGAATCTACCGTGGGCGAGTAGAAGATATGAGGTCTAGTTATAGGTCTCTCCTGGTCAATAGTCTATAGAAAAGCCTTACACAAGCAATAACCATGGAAATTGTGTCCAGGTTGATATAAGCCATATGTTGGCTGCTGAATCTGTTGCATTCGCCTTGTTTCCCCTTCTTACACGAAAAGCATTGTCTCTATTGACTCTTTCCACATTTGAATTGTATTATTAAATTCTTTTTGTTAAAGGAAAACAGTTGGCATTTTATCATTTAAAAAGTATTTTCCAATCTGCAAAATTAAATATTCTCTAGTTATCATTTCCCAAATTTATTTATGTTTTTCTTCTTTTTTATTTAATTCTGTTAATCTTTTATTTTAAAGCAAAGCAAAAAAAAATTCAATGCAATAAAGGATTTCTAAACATTTAAAATGGTAACTCTTCAGGACTTTCATCTATTTTTTTAAGGAAAAATGCCTAACTTTTTTTTTTTTTATAAAGGTCTATTTTTTGAACTGTAGCATTATGTCGTTCGTTAAATTGATAATTTCGTTGTAAACTTTATTAATTATTTTAATTCCCGACTCAAAATGCATTTTTTACTAATCGTAACTTTGATATATTGCACTCAACAGTAGATTTATCTAGTTACGATTAATGCCAACGTTATAGAGATTTTTTTTTGGTTTCGTAAACACATTTTCGAACGAGTATTTTTCCAATCGTACTTAAATTTTGGTACCACGAGTTCAAATACGTTAACTATGCAGCTGCAATTCATCTACATGTAGCTGCACTTCTCCGCACATATTCTCTGATAAAAACATAGGATATTTTTTTTTTTTTTTTTACAATAAGAAGACAAATCGCTTCGACACGCTTTTGTCGTTGGTGAAGCTCTACTGTGCAGAGAGAAAGCCATTAAATTTTGCTTCTCCCCTTCTCTGCTGGTTTTGTCTCATCCAAGCTGTGAAACATTATCGCTTATAGCAGTATTCCAGCTGTCACTAACGGCTAGTAAGTGTTGAACATCTGAATATATAATTCTACTGACGTACAATGTAAATGGCTGTTTTGTTATAAATTCTTTTTCGTCCTTGTTCTTTACTTAATGGTTGTTTTAACTCATCTACAAAAAGACAAAAATCACCCCCCTCACTCCTGCTGAAAATACGCCTTCTGAAAGTTTAATAGTGTTTGTCAAATTTGGCCATATCAAGACGAAAATTTTTCGAGAGAAAATTTCATTGAGAAAAATGTTTACTCCAATTTTTCTTACTCATTAAAACATTTTAAAATAATCTGAATATTAATAAACTATCTAAATATTATTTATTCTATCTAAATTTAACACGCAAAACCGCCTAAAGCTATCAATAGAAACTATGACATATCATAATATTTACTTAAATCTATCATTCTTAATCAATTCAAAATTTAGATATTTACGATATCGTCGTCATTAAAACAGTTGAAAAAGTAACTATAAAAAAAAAAAAAACAAATCTTTGCATTTTCAAATTCTATAGATTTTCCTCGTCTTCATAACAAACTGTGAGAATAAATTAATAACTTGGGACTAAAGCATACACACTCTACAAACTTTGATAGAGATTGATCCAGTAGCTTTTCACATTTAAAGAGAAATGATGGTAAATATATGTGACAGATATAAACTAAACAGAACTAAAAAACAAACAGTTTTTAAATTACCTTCTCACCACAACTCATTCGAAAAAGGAAAAATTGTTCCTTTTTGTTAATGTTGTCGTCTATTAATAAGAATATATTGTGTAAAATTACCATTCTATAAATAATGACCCTGTACTCGGTTTTCATTAATCTGATTAACTCCTCCTACTAAGAATATCTTTCTTCATATAATTCATTTATGTTTAATTTAGCTGTCCCCTGACCTTTTTCTCTCCTTGTCAAATATTCTGCGAGGTTTTTATCAAACTACTCAATCATCCCCATGTACCACCCACTTCATTTCTTTCTTTAAAATTAATCAAATGTACTTGTATTAATGTCTACTTTTGATGAGTATTTTTTTTTCCTTTTCTATATTTTTTAAAAAAAGTTTTGCAATTAAAAATACTAAGTTTTGTCGCTCGATATTTATTTTTTATTTTTAAATCCTTCTTAGAAGTGGAAGTGATCGGATAATCAGCTGTTGAAAAAAATTACTACTTTTTACTTCTAGGGTGGGTTTCTGAAACGATAATTTGTCGAGATACTTCTTGAAATATTGTATGTTAATCTGATAATTATGAAAGAAAACAAAAAAAAAAAAATTATGTTTAATTCGCTAAGAGTTTGATGTTAATGTTTTTCGATGCTGCTTACATGCCTGGAATTTTCTCTTTAAAATTATTCAAATGTCGAAAAATAGTTTAGGAATTATTTAAGATGGTAAGATAACTCGTAACGAAACTATAAATAACGCCAAACTTCGACATTTAACGTAATCATTACCTCTGATGCACTAGTGACCACTCATTAACTTAAATATATCCTCAGTGTATAAGCGCAATATTTAAATTCTCTCTGGAGACAATTTACCGTTTCTGGACTATCAAATTGACACGTGCATTGCACACCTGTCATTACATGGGTTCTATCAGTCTTGCCCCAGGGAAGTGAGGTTGTTGTGGTTTGGCAAGCATGCAGTAGTTGGCCCACACACGTAGCTATCTTTCCAACGAAAAACATTGATTCTCTTCACACCGATGACAAGCCAATCTCACTCTTGGAGTGAAGTGTCGTTGATGTTTATCCCTCAACTAAGACATCAACCGAAGCTCGTTTATCAAAGTCATGCAATCTGTTGGTACCTTTACCTTTATCATTTTATACTTCAGCGGCCAATTTTCGAATATGTGACACGATTCCGTGAGATTTTTGTCACTCCAACAGCTTCAAGACGTATCAACTGAAGGTTAAATTTAACGGAATATAAAATATTTTGGAAAAATTAAACAAAGGAAGAAAAAAAAAGAATTTAATCTATCTTCGTAAAATTCGCTGAGAATTTATTAAAAATTTTATTTATAAAATACGCGTAACTATACCATACGATGCTTGTATTTATCAGATTTCACGAGATAAATTTTCTTGTAAGAAAGAAAGAAAAAAAAAAGTATAACTCTAGTCTAATAACAGCAAAGCAATTCGTCCCCAATAATGACATTCCGAAAACTCTCTTCGCCTCATAAATCACCAGATAAATATTACTTGCAAATTTAAAAATATCCTGAATCTACTCAAAAACCTATTTTTATTGAAAATCGCTTTCTAACATACCTCATGCAGCCTAAACATAACATTTTAGAGAAAATTTTCGATGGAAAACCTTGGTTTGACTTATATTTAACCTAGTAAAGCCTGGGGTGGTTGAAAGTAGAAATTTACATCTGCAGGGTCATCCTGGGATCTCGATACCTGTGGTGACTCCCATTTATCATACCTCCGTCCCCTAAGGCTGGTCTTGTCTCACCGTCCTATTACCATAATGTTATGACTGCTCTGCAATCCATCTGAGCGTAAACATTTCGTTGCTAGAATACTACCAGTAAAGAAAATTGCTGCTTCTCATACAGCAAACTGTTATTTCCTATCCTGTGTTTACTTAGGCTCGCTGTGGATGAGTTACTCTTAGTGAAAAAAAAAAAAAAACCCTAACATCTCTCGCCATTTTTTTAATTACAATCTACAGGATCGGCGTGGAAATATTTTTTATTTTTTTTCCTCCGTAACTAATGACGAATTAATATATATGATAATTTAATTCATACAGATTTCTATTTTTACGTAAGGGAGCGCGAAAGAAATTCAGTTCACCTTATGCTCAAGGGGATTGGATTCAGCCAAGGTAGTAAGAGTTGTGAAGAGTTTAAAAAATAAAATAAAAGAGGGAGGGACAGGGAGCAATCCATTTGTCAAGCAGGGCCACACGGGACAGTAGAAATCAGCTGGCGATTAGAACGCAACGATTGCAATCGATATCGATGCTATTTTCTGTAGAACTTCACGCCTGTGAATCTTCTCTCCCATTTTCTCCCTCCTGAATCCCTAGCGGTGAATGATGGTACATCCGCTATCCTCAGATTTACCGGTACTCGCTGTACACCGGAGTCTGCAGATTGATGGATGGACTCGACGTGTCCATTATGCATATCCATTTAAGCGTAACGACCAGGTGATGCGCTGCGTCGTTTCTCTCATCCGTTTCCGTTTCCGGAAACATGAGGAAAAGAGATGTAGGTAAACAACTGTAAGTGAAGTGGAGGAAAAGTGAAAAACAGATTGCAACCGTTTCAACAGAAGTTCGGTTATCGTTGCGGATAGTTTTCAACTTTTTCAGCATCTCCAAAACTCCCAATGGAAAGAATAAAAAACTATTATTTGTTTCTCGTTTCTCCGACTAATTTCTATGGGAAATGAGTTTTTATCTTTAATTATAAGTGTTTCGTTCCCTCGGGCACAAGTTTCTGTTTGTTTTATCAATTTATTTTTCTGTTTACGTTCGTTTGTTTGCTGTATATTTGATCGATTTTTTTTTTCTTTATTACTGGTTATTGTTTGCTCCCGTTATTGATATCGTTTTTGATACAATCTATCTTTTATGCGAAACATTCGCGCTATTAAAACTAACCGACTTACGAATTCATATTCCTAAACGTTACTCCACTTCTTTAAAAGTATTTATTTTAATTAAATTTCTCCGAATGAAAAATTATCAATTAGCGTGTTTGCTTCTACACCAACATTTTAACACGTATACAGATAAAAATTTTAAAACAACCAGATGAGATGATGGAAAAGAAAGCGAAAAAGGCGGAGATTAAACGAAAAAAAAGCAAAATATATATATATATATATAAAAAAATAGTCACAGTTGATGAATTTCAAGTAAAATCACATCAAGAGCAAAAACTTAAAAGAAACCGGAGAAAAAAGTTTTGAAAACTCACTTTCTTTTAAACCAAGTAAAATATCAAGATGAGGAAATGGAAAGTGATTAGTAGAACGGCTGAAAAATACTGTATTAGTTTTTCTAAGCTCCAGTCGCCTCTCTAATTAGTCTAACTTCTTTTTTTTTTTCACACCCGAGTCCTGATGAAGTGATGTTTCTCTCCGTTAGGATCGTTGCAGTAGGAATGTGCAAGCTGCTCAACATATTTGCATCTTCGAACTAACGTGCGGTTTCGACGTTAAATGATGACTCTTCGCAGATTAAAAGATAAAATGTTTTATAAGCTATTTTCGTCGACGATTTTCGTTTATCAAGGAAAAAAAAACAAAATCCTATACGTGTTTCTTTTTCCTTAGACTCCAGTTAATATGGTAAATTATTATTCTATCCTTACTTTCTTTCAATTTTTATCGCTCTCTCTCTTTGGCATTTTTCTTAATTTTGTCGCATTCGGTCAAAAATTATAGACAAATCTATATTTTTATGAGTCAAAAATTCTATATATTTTAATTCTCCTATTTTTTTTAATATTTTTTTCCTATTTTAGAAAATTTTTTCTACTTTTTTACCTTACGTAAAATTGTATTTTTTTTTTTTTTTTAACTATATAAAATTAAAAATTGTTTAATGAAAGATTATATTTATATATAACTTACCTATAAAAATTACGTGAATAATCATTTTTAATAAATAATTAAACAAGAAAAAGAAATACTTCAATATCGATTTATAGAAAAGTTCAATGTAAAAATTAATCAAACAATGGCGTAAAAATTTTTCAAACAGAAAATTAAGAAAAACTCGCAGCATTAAAATATTTATTAAAAAATCCACTTAATGAGAAAAATCGATACGGCTAATTCAAAAATGATGGATAATTCCAAGGGCATAAGGATATCCAATTGTAGAACTCATGAAGGATAATAAGATTTATGAAGTTGTGAACAGTTTTGTTATAACATAATTCATTTCTAAAACAACAACAACGAAGAAGAACAGAAGAAAAAAAAAAAAAAGATTTATAAATTAATTAATTTATACTAGAAAGTTCATGAGAATTTAATTAGATTTTACAAAAAAATTTAAAATATTTTTCGGAAAGAACGAAATCGTTTTCATTGCCATGAATTGAAGATCTTTCTTTCTTTCTTTTTTTTTTTTTCTTCCTTTCTTTCTTTCCATTAAACGAATAAGAAAAGTGGGAATTAATAATAAAACTACAAGGATTAAACGATTAAAGCCATTTTTCATATTTTTACACTGAAGATGACATCTTAAGAGGAAAAAAAAAGAAAGAAAGAAATTGCGGAGACCATTATGAGGTTAACAAATGATCACAATTTAAAAAAAAAAATGTAGGAAATTTACATGAAACGGGCCCTATCGAGTAAATATTTGTTCTTATTCAAATGCTTTATAATATCATTAATTTTTCTTCCAGAAGTTATAAATTTAATCGTGGAAAATGCTAAATGAGTTGCTTTCTATCTAATTTAGTAAAAGCTTGTCTAAATTTAGTTTACAGTCTTGCCAAAAGTTTATTTATTGATACGAGATAATAATTAAAAAAAAAAAAACAGCATATTTAACATTTATATCACATTTATTTGTGTGCATTTTTCTTCTTTTTTTTTTAATCCCGATTTTTACTCGGAATATTAATGTTTACAAGTATAACGAAAGCTAATGTTCTTTCATAGAGTTTAAGAATAAAATATCAAATTTTTTTCACATTTTTATCTTAAAAAAAAAAAAAAAATATTAATAATAAGCAATACCAATTTCACTAATGATATTCGGAATATAATTTACATGCTGAATTACCATATTTCAGCTTAATTTAAAATTTAGTTTGTTAACTCATTAGAGGCTTTTCTTGCCTTAGTTCGTTTAAAATTCTATAAATTATAATAATTCTGTGATTTAATACGTCTGCAATTTTTATTAATGGAGGAAAGTGGAGGAAAAAAAACTTGTTTTGGTTAGAAATATCGAAACTTACTCAGTGGTTTTAATATAATAATAATAATTCATTATGTTTTATCATATTTCTTGCTAGTGATAAAAGTCTTTTAGGAATATTAATTAATTATCTTTTATATTTGTCCATCTTCGTGCTGTAAACGAAGTTATCCTGCATAATTACGGATGAATATATATCCTCCATCTTTACGTAACTTAAACAGTATTTTAATGATATTTGATTTGTTTATATTTACTGGTTGAGAAGCTGAAACGTAGAATTAAATTTTTCATTCTTTCTTTCATTACTTCAGTTTTTTTTTCCTATAAGTTATGATTCATAATTTTGTTAGCAGTTTCATTATAACGTTCTCTATAGTCTCGCGGCACGAAAGTGCGAAAATGTCAGGACAAAGATAGTAAAATCCTATATAAAGTTTAATTTTTATCGGGGAAATTTGTGAATATTTTACATGCATATAAATATACGATGCATGCAACGATATAATCTGATATAAATTAATTAATATTTTACAAAATTTTTCCGCGTAAGTGTACAACTATTAATTGTGATCCTAAATTTCTCTAAGATTCTATACTCTTTTATGTCGTGTTATCAATAGAAAATTTTTAATAGTAGATTAAAATTCAAATAAGAAAGTTTCGAATTATTCTTATCTCTACGTTCTACTTGTAATTTTAAAAGTATTTTAACAGAAGGAAGAGGTTAATAACCATGTCAGATGGAAGTGAAAGTTTGGGCATAAAATATATTTGAGAGATTTGAGAGATGTTACGGGGGGAAACGTCTCGATCTCAAGTCATTAAGTAAACCGGAAGAGTGAATTGACCGCCTATTCTAATTATTTAACGGACATCCTGACGTCATTACAAATTACTGAGTTCAGTATTAATCTAGTAATAATAGATGAGAGAGAGTAAACTGCAATCCCTATGCTCTGCTAACGTCCGGAGAAAATAACCCCGGTCTAAGGGGAATAATTCCTCTATTCCGTAATGAATATCGTACACGTTTACAAGGAAGTCTTTCCCGAGGTGATTTTCGTCGAATATCAATCTTCGTAGTTCCCATTGATAACTTTACCATGAAATAAGTCGAAAAGTGTACCAAATATCGTCCAAAAAGTGCACAATTTCGTCACAGTGCAATATTTATCGCACATCTTAACGAACAACTTTCGAATGTTTCCGATACTTCGGAAACTCGGCAAAACTTTCTCTGATCGTTAACCAAGTCACAAAACACTAACTAATTTTGGGAGCACATGCAATTTAGAAATTAGTATATAGAAATCAATGTTAAATGGGAATTTAACATTTAGAAGGCCTAAATTTGCATTAGTGGTGCGAGGCCTTTACGCGCTTGTACTAATATATATCGTCTCAATATCTTCTACTTCTCGAACGTTTTCGATTCAAAATTTTATGGCATCTAAAAAAAAATATATTTGGTATAAACAGATGGTTAGAGAAAATCTGAATCTCTAATCATTTTTTAGAAACTTTGAGGAGTAAAGTTTCAAACAACAAAAGCGAATTTCATTAGAAGTAGATCTATTCTGAAAAGCGACAAGAAATCGCTATCGACATATTTTTGTAAAATTAGAAAAGTCGTAATTAAGAGAGCAAAAAAAAAATTAAAAAATAAAACAAAATAAATCATTCTTAAAGACGAATCCGGGGCTAACATTATAGGAAAATGCTTAAGTAAAGAAAACGATTTGTCTTAACATAATAGAACAAGAAACAACCGGGAGAAGAACCTTAATCGAAGTGGATGCCTTTGGATATTTTTGCATTGATGACGAATAGGTAAAGATAGAAGCAGATCGCTTGAGAATAGCTCGTTATCAGAAAAGAAAGCTTTGACTACATTCTACTTGAAATATTATCGTTCGTATCCGAAATCGATTTGGCGTATCACATCAGGACCTGTAAGGAGAGAATAAACGTCAAGAAGACAGAGATTTTGTGTAATGAAAGCCATAAATAACTGTCAGAGTTGTTAGGAACAAGTGTTGCTGTCACGCCCCAATGTGCTTCCCGATGGATAGCACTCATTGCAGGTGTTCCTTTTTCCTTTTAAAATCTAATCCCTTTATGAAGGTTATTAAAAGCTATGGAGCGAAATAAATACTTTTCCTACCTGGCCTTACAAGAGGCCTTTCGTAAATCTCTACTCGTAATTAAGAAATGTATAAACAAGAAAGTTTTCCTTCTTCGTAATAACAACTTATAAAAATATTTATTAATTTATTAAAAATATATATATACATATTCTCGATTTATTCTTAATAGAATTAGTAAAATATTATTCAAATTAAATCCAAGATAAAGTCTTTGTAAGATTTACAAGCGCATATTACTCTGAAAACGATTAAAGATCGCAATACGTAGCTAGCATCTGCCTCGTATCATGTATAACCTCTTATGACATCAGATAGCCTGCACTTCTCCAACCAGATTGCTTGCTTCTAACATTCTTTCATTAACTTAGACATTTACTTTCTTCCACTGTTTCATTACACGCAGCCACAACTTCGACAAATGCTGTACATATTTCTTTTCTAATAAATGCGAAAACAGGCAATCCTTTTTTTTTTATAGGTTATACAGAATGAAATTCAGTTTCGTTTTAGAGTATATATATTTTTATGTATATTTAAAGTTTACTGTAAACTTGAAATATTTTTAATTTTCAAAATGTGTTTAGAATGGAGTGGATTGTTTTAATTATCGAAATTTGATGGATATTTGCGTTCACTCCTCATATGAAAGATGTATTGAAATCCAACTCTTATCGCCAGACAGAGAGGACTTATAGAGGATAGTAAAGTCTCGTTTGATGTTATCCTCTATCTTTCAGTTGTCTAGTTGTCTTTGTCTATCTGCCATTTATGTCAAAGCCAGATGAAAAGTCTACGGGGTTTCTGGATACGAGATCATTATTCATTCTTAAAGGGCTGTATGGCTGCAGCACTTGTCTTGGAAATATATGTGTTAGGTACTCCGTTCTCTCTAATCTCAACTCAACTCTGTCATAAATATCTCGTTTCATCTTATAAAATTGTCATTTGAATAAACCTTATCTCGAAATATTTTAATTCGGAATTCGTTTCATGCAAATAGTAGTTGAAATCGGTAGGTTATTAGCGGTTTTCCAATTTGTTGCCATTCTTTTTCGTATATATATATATGATACGAAGAGTCTTCAAGTAAGAATATGCAAAGTTTCATGTAAAATAGAGCTATACGATGCAACTCAGATAGCAAAAGTTGCATAAAACTGTAAAAAAGACGAGTCGGAAATGCTACCAGAATAATAATTTAGAGAATAACTCACCGAGACCCCCGTGACAATGAGAAGATTCGAATCCACTTATTATCATACGTTTCTAATCGGGATTTTAATAATAAAACGTACGAAACAATTCTGTATGTAGAAAAAACTATTACAAAAGCTTACAATTAACAATTGGAGAAGTTTCCGGCGGAATCGGAAGGCGTCATTCTACACGACAACCTCTCATTAACCCCTGATTGAAATATTGCATGATCTCACCGCTTGGTGCGCTGTCTTCAGTCAGAAATTTCACCAGCTGCATGTCGTCCGTATTTCATCAGAAGTTTTCTAAATTGATTCCTTCCCACCTTTTCTACTCTTTTTAGAAAATTTACCGCTTTCGAAAGAAGGATAAGAACAATTTAAAAATATAAAAAAAAAAAATAGCAAATAAAAAAAAAAAATAACGGCAAGATAAAAACAACCGAAACGTTTCTCCTTTTATTACTCTAGTTCTTAACAGACGAATCTTCTTTTTAATTTTGAGAAAAACTGTTTAATACGTAAACCGAATTCAGAATAAGAAATTGAATTTCTGTAATTAGTTGTAGGTAAAAAAAAAAAAAATTTTAAAATAAATATGTAAAACTCTGCCAGAAACAAAGTTTTGTTTGAAGTGTTCGTTAATTAGCTCATCTCAAGTTTTTTTTTTCTCTAGTAAAATTAAAAGTTTTCAAAAACTTTAAAGAGTTTTCTCAAAGTTTCACGCAAAAAGATTTTAATTTTCGGTAAAAGTCTATAAAAATCAGCTTTAATACAAGATGAAATCTATAAAAACATCGGTAAAGAGAACTTACTTCAAAAGTAATCTATAATAACATTTATTCGTCATAAGATAAACGAAATTTCAGTGTAAATCCTCTTTTTTATATGAAAACACGTATTTGGAAATCCTAAATTCTTCCTTACTCTATAGAAATTACTGTTAGGAAGAAATACTGCTTTATCAAAAGCTCTCTTTCTTCCCCCTTGTGAACAAGTTTAGAAATCCGTCAAGTTACGAAAATGTTGGAATGATGAAAGTGAAGTGTCGCTGTTGGTAAAGTCGTGTAATTTTACGTGTCAGCAACTTTGAGTAGGAGAATAAGAAAACGATGTCCCGTGTGCTGTGAAGATGGTGTTAAGATGATCGATGATAGACGCAGAAGAGATGTGATAGCAAGAAGTTTTCAGGAGAAAAAGAGGGAGAGAGATAGTTTTATGGTAGGAAATCTTGCTGACTTCGATGTTTGTCTGTACCCGTCAGCTGGGCATGTGTCACTAACTCATTGGCACACTAGGGGTTTTAAAATTTCACATCACAACAAACTCCACTGAGGAATTCTGCTGTATTAAATAAGGTAAGGAAATCGTTATTTTCCAATTTTATTATTATTATTTTTTTTATGTAAAAATTATGAATCAGACTATTTTAAGACGACTAATTTTCTGTTGGATTTAAAATTAAAAAATGTACACTTTTAGCTATTTTTCTGTAGAAAAATGGCTAAAACTTTTATGTTATAGTTCTAAAATATTTCGTTATTAATAAAATTGAACGAGAATATATGAAATGAAATTATTTCTTAACGCAATTATCATAAAACGTTATAATTAAAATAATAAATCTTGTGATGTAGAGTTTGTTAAACGACACTGCTCTTTTTCTCTTTACAAAAGATTTGAAGAGTATTTTCTTCTTGTAAGTAGAAGGAATTGAATCTAATTTTTATTCCATTTTCTTCCTTCCAGGTGGAAGATGTAAGAAAACGCAAACAGCTGTTATTCTTAACAAGATTCTCTGGTTGAGTATTACAGTTATAATGAACTGCTAACTAACTAACTATATCTTCATTACATGATTCTACACGTGATCATATGAGGATTCTCAGCAGTCTCCATGACAACGAGGAGAGAGAAGTCACCTGGAGTCCCTGAGAAGCTGTGTATGAATATTAATGAGTAGGAAACGGTCGAAAGTCAGCAAGGTAATTATACAATGTGATGACAGGTCATACATTCCACTGGACATACGACGTTATTGTGACATAATTTTGCAGTTTATCTCCTTTTCGACGATTTTATCCGGGATAAATGGATAAAGAGGATACAGAACATCAACAATATCTCACTTATTTCAATCGTTTCCATTGAAATTATTTATATTTTTCTGACAATTCTCTTGATGCAGAATTTTTCTCGTTTTATTAATCATAACTGTCACCATGATATCAGAAAATTCAATTTATATATTTATTTCTTCCTAGATGCATTCGACAAAATTTCGTTTAATATTTAAAACATTTTATTCTTTTATGTTCTCCATCAAACATATTTAATAAAGTAATTTAAATTACTCGATTGTTCTTTAATATCGTCACTTGCATACTTCAGATATCCATTTTAGTTCTTAAATTATTTTTATTGCAAAAATTAATCATTTACCTTTTTTCGAGTAACCGAAGAAATCTATTTAGAGTTACTTGGGGGGAGAAAAAAAAGCTGTAATTTGATTAAGAGTAATTTAGAGATAACAAATCCTTGTTGCCACTCCTTAATCTGATCTTAAGAGCAAAGAAACTGTTGTTTTGGATCAATTAGAGTTCTTTTATTGGGCGTTACTGATTCTTAGAGCTCCTTGAATATATATTATTTTACCATAGAAACTAGAAAACTTTCTAAGTCTAAGAGCACAACTCTAGAAACTAAGCAAATCTTCTATCGTTTGGATAAATACTTTACATAGTTTTACTTTAATTTTGACTTTAAATCGAATAATTTCGAGACGAATGCATAGACAATCTGATAATGACCGAAATTTTATTTAAAAATTTAATTAAAGAAAAAAAAATTTTTTTTAATATAGTTCTTAAATATAAGTCTTAAGAAAATTAAAAATATAAAATAAAATATTTTACATAATTAGATAATTGTGTATTAAACTTAATTTTATAATTACATTATCTTGAAGTAAGAAGAAAACTTGATTTATCTGATTAATCCTATAGTAGTTAGTGGGGAAAAAATAATGATGATAATTTTTCTAAATAACTTCAGATTTTATTTAATTATTTATTTAATTAAATTTATAGAAGAAATATTATTAAAAGAGTGTATAATATTTCATCAAAATTTATTAAAAATTTCAGGAAGTTAAGTCGAAGTTATTATTTTTCTTTTTTTTTTTTTTTTTTTAAAGATTCTTCCTTCTGTAAGTTAACTGTTAAACTGTTCCTTTGCCATTATTAAAGAATATCATCAGCAGAACCCATGGATGGTTAATTTATTAGAGAAACCTAATTATGTGACTCCATGAGGACCAATTAATTGGGTAATAATACCAAGAGGCCCTTGAGCGGCCACAAGGAACAATATCTTGAGTGAGCAGTCACAATTATAGGTAATAAGCCCCCTTTATTTTGCTGTTATTATTAGAAACCTGGAAAATTAATTAATAATGCCGAAGATAAATGATAGTCGCCATTTTGAATTTTCGCTTATAAAACGTTTTGTCGGACATTTTTACTGAATAAAAAATAAATTTTCGTTAAAAAAAAAAAAGCAAAGTATTAGAAATATATATATATAGATCGATGTGTTTTTAGTTAAAAAATAAATTTTTTTTTTTTTATATATTAAAAAACTCGATTTGAATATATTTTTATTTTTTTTTTTAAATGCAAGACTTCGAAATGCGTTTTTATCAAAAGAATTTTCTGAGAGCAGAATGAAACGAATATGTTTCTGAAGAGGAAAAGACTTTTGAAATGACACAGACTCTATCAATACAACAGATCGTTGTTGAAGAACAGAAAGAAGAGTAAAGGAGCTGACAAAGATCAGTTGAAAAGGATTGCATTCCGTATGAATTGTCCATTGTGATTTTTCGAGCAATTGCTGCATACATCTTATCATTGTATAACTTACTGCATCAATATGCTGACATCGTCTTAATGTTTTTTTTTTTTTTCTTTTATTCCGATTTTTTAAACAAAGTTTCGTCGACATGAAGTGTATCGAAACCTCTCCTATAGGGGCAATTAAATATCGACTTCGTTTTTTTTTCTTTTTTTTTCTTTATTATACGTATAGAGTAACAGTACGGGTTTAGAAAAAAAAAACAATTATTTTTTTTTAACATCGAATAAAATAATGAAAAGTAGTAAGAAGAGAGGAATAGAAAAAAAAAAAAAAAAAAACATTGCCGGTTGAATTCACAGAAGTCAAGATTTTAGAGGAAAACAATTAGCGTAAAGGCCTCATTCTGAAAATTAATATTTGAACGTTTGTCGTAAATTACATAACGGATAATTAATTTTATAATTACCTCTACTTTCAGAACTCATGACGTTGGCGCAAGCTTGAAATCGGAATAAGAGTCGAGAATCGTCGGTGCAGGAATCAATGGAAGACACCGGATTTGCACATTCGCCGCTGTCTCTCCTGTATGTAAAGGTAAATGGTCCACTGAAGGGACAACCGACAGGTGCAGAACCCACTGTAGATAAAAAAATAAAAAGAAAAGAAAACAGTTATGATACAATAATCTTATACGCTCGAAAGGATTTTAAAGTTAATAATAAATATTACCACTTCTAGATGGAGCCACTAAACACCGATGCCGTCTGACAGTGCAGCCACCGTATCGTCAATAATTAAAAAAGCCGCATAAATAACTAATTTTGTGCTATTTATAACGATAAATATTTTTAGTTTTAACTGCGACGCGCGCAAAATATTTATAATAATGAATAAATTCCGAAACCGTATTATAATTTTAAGAACGTGGAAAGTGGAGACAGTAAGTTTAAAATTACTATTTTAGCAGAGTTTTCCTTCCAAGTAAGTTATACGTATATAGTAATTATCCGGCTGTACTAAGAGCGTATCCGTGAGAAAGAAGAAGAAGAAGAAAAAAAAAAAGCCCGAAGTGCTTTATAATTCCCGGGGTTTGCTGTTAAAAGCTCATTAAGCCGAACCCTCTTTGCTAGAATGACTTATCTTGTGCAATCAATACTGACACCTAGGATCTTCGAAATTACGTAAACACGAGAAGCGCACCACATTGATGAGTCGGCCCCCCGTGGGAACCACAAAACCTTCCCTTTAATCAATTAAGCGGAGGGGAGGATTAAAGAAAAAAGGAGGAGGAGGAGAGAGAGAGAGAGTTAAAACACTACACACACAACATTGTTAATTCCCCTGTCAGTATAATAGGCTGACAATCACCCGTGGTGTTTTGTAAACTGCCATCTTTGCTTCGTTGTTGGATTAAAAGTGCTGGATTAAAACTTTCGTAACTTCGCTTGTTAACGGCTGTTATTATGGTAGTTCTCTCTTTTGTTTCCGATCTTTTCTGTCAGGAGCGGAGGAAATTTAGTTCCTTCTCGCTTATACTACCATCTCTGTAATACTACGGCGATAAAAACTGGTTACGTTAAGTAGCACCGTTAGAAAATATGTATTCACCGAATTTTATTATCACTGTAACAGCATTTGCTATTCTACTAATACTACAATGGTATATTGTGAAGTTTATGAATTAAAACCGAGATAATTCCTTTCTTTAATGCTACGTGCGTTAATTTATATCGAATACTTCGTTATTACTACAGTAGCATCAGGCTAATTAGCAAACTGGCTTCTGTTACGTCAACAATTCAATCTTTTCATCAACTTTACCATGGAAGAACGTTACTGCCTTTATTATTGCAGAGACAAATAATGTAAAAAAAGAAAAAACAGAAGAGAAATTTAATTTTTCTCGCAACTTTAATACATTCTAGTTATGGAATTTTAACTTTGATCTGCCTTAAAATATAAATACTGCATAAATCCATAATGGCGTGCCATTAAAGTTTGGTTCTAAATTTGGAAAGTACGTGTTTCGTGATAGGTTTAAACTTTCCACAAAACTTTAAAAACTATTTCATTTTAGATATGTTTCGGAATCGCGTAAAACTTATTAACCTATTATTATAAACGTTTCGAATAAAATAATAATACAGTAGAAATGATTCAATGAGAATTACTAATTAGGTTTTAAATAATACGCAATTAATAAACTGATTATAATGATTATAATTAAGAGTAATCGTGAAGTAATCCCACGTCTCTTAATCTGTACAGTTGCATTAATAAACGTCTTAAAATATCAGCAATTTCTTTAATATTATAGCAGCACAAGTAAGGATTATTAATGACGCCAATTCTGCTACAACAGCAAAATTCGACCCTTCTTGGACTTCACATCCCATTAAACTCTTTTAACATGTGATACCACGATAAATTCAATGAAAACCATTCGCAAATCAATGATAAAAGCATTTATACAAATCAAAATTTCCGTTTAAAATATTTTTTATTAAATTATCTTCTATTTTAATGTAATATAAAAATACTGCATCACCTATATAGCTATTCTTTCGTATAATAGATTAGAAATTCTGTAATTATCAAAATATTTTAAAAATTAATATATTTTTCTATAAAAATCGCTTGTATGTTGGTTTCTGTATCGAAACGGCAAATTAAAATAACAAAAAATGGTACGTTACAACTTTAAAAATCGATATTTTAGAAGTAACACCTTACAACCGTGTTAAATAATATAGTCGAAGGAAAGAAATTTTTAGTAAAATTAAAAATTTCGAAGAACTAAATGATGATATGCAAAATGTAGTTTTTCCGATAGATAAAATATATTTTAAAGTTTGGATACAATCAAACATAATGGAGTAGCTAGATAAACTGTTTATTTCCAATCTGCTCGTAAATCAACTAAAGCAAACACTTTGGTAAGGAGACTCTAATCTTACTTGAAAAACGTTTCTTCTTTTTTAAAATATTAAAAGAAGAAGAAGAAAAAAAAAGGAGACAGACAGATTTTCAATCACACAAAGATGTTTTCGGAAAATAAAATTTTATAAATAAAAAAATACTGAAGTGGATAGTTAGTTATAACTTCTTCCAATATCTCCTTCTCTTCACGGAAAGAAGAGTTTTGATAGTATTTATGCTTATTCGAAATGCCAAAAATTTATTAATGGTGTGTTTTGGATAAATTCACGACATTATACTAAAATTTAGAAAGTATTATAACTTTTTCTATGCATTTTTTTTCCTTTTTCCGTACGAATAAAAATTTTAAAGATGAAAGTTCTTTTTCTGTCTTTACGGCTAACAAAGTTCGCATTTTATTATTTATCTTAAAAAGTTAAATAAATAACAAAAAAAAAGGTTTCGCGTTCGAACACAATTACGTTTCGAAACATTTTTCTCCATATTTATCAAACTTAAAAGCGAGAGAAAATATTTAAGCAGAGTTAAGAAGAACAACTACAAACTATATTTTCTTCTTTATTTCTGCGGCGAAAATAAACATGCAAAAGATTTAATATAGAGAACATTGTTTGGCGGATTTCCCCCAAAAAAGTAAAAAGTAAATTGGATATCGTAATAAGTTGGTTTGAGCCTGGAGCGTCAATCGCTTCGAGCATTCATTGATGAGGGGGCAAGAAGTGCTGCATTTAAAAGGCCGCTCTACGGAGGTGTTGTTCTTGGCATGTAAGGTGTTTCATTAGTTAAGTCGTAGTAATTACATCGGAGATAGACAGGGAGTCACGTTTTTGGCTAGGAAGATTAAAAAAAAACTTATAATTAAATGTAGCCTCTGGCCATTTTTCGCAATCGATGGTGGTCTAAGAATTTCCGCTGCAAACCATATTGAGAATTGAAATTTCTGGTAGTGAAAACATGACATTGTCTGTCCACCCAATTAAGTAATGACTAGGAATTCTTAATAACTGTGGCCCTTTTTTTTTTTAAATTTAGGCCTCTCCAAAAATGCTCTACTACGGAAGAATAGGTAATTTTCTTGAAATTTAAAAAAAATTTTTTTTTTCTTTTAGTCATCTAAATCACTTGAAATTAAAGAAGATTTGTAAGATTTATTCGCGATCTTTATTGCCAAAATCTCGCCGGAATTGAGTTAATTATAGAAAAGGTCGGCCTGAGTTGGTCTTTTTATCGCTTGTGAAAATGTTATTTATATATTTTCTTGCCTATCCTTAAAAAATAAATGATAATAAATGAACGATAACGATACAAAAGTTAAATATTTTGTAAATTGAATCATCTCGTAAACAAGAATATTAATAAAATCTCTTGTTTTCGTACTGTAAATATATTTATAACATATAGCATTACAGCATTACATAATGTATTAATATATATTCAAATATTAATGTATTAGAATCCTCCAATAGACTATATTATAAATAATGTAATTTCCTGTTGATAAAGGACGATAAATAACTGGATATCTTATTATTAAGTACTCATTCTTTTATCTTAAAACTGTATACTGTTTTCTTCTCCTTTTATATGGAAGATCTATGTTTTTGTAAATTACAGTAGTAGATTAATGCATCTTTTATACATTAAAAATGTTAAATTTAAATAAATTTAATTCATTTACACCTTTCTTACGTTTATTTCTCTCAATTATTTGTAATATATCTAGTTTTTCTTCGTCCATCAAATGTTTTTTTCATTTATTGTTATTATTCCTTATCTACTTTTTTTTCCTTCCTTGTCATTCTACTGTCTTTATTTATCACTTTTCTTATAGAGATGCGGCATCTTTCGCTGGTCACTACGATCTTTCTCACTTTTTTCGTACATGTTTGTTTCACCTGTACTTTGATTTTTCTCTGAGCTTCTGTCCAGAAATGTGACTGAGAATTGTAAATCTGTCTCAACTTTCCACGGTCCAGATCTATTCCAGACAGGGTGACAAATAATTCTAGACTGATTGATGATTGTCCCCGGTAAGAAGCATGCATCAGTTCCTTCTTCTCAGCATCCGATGTTTATATCCGAGTGTTCCATCAAAGGAGCAGCTAAGTGTTCCTGGTGGCAGCAACCTGCTGAGTCCAACTTGCATTTATCACGGTGTCCGTTAATTCCACATCGATCTTTGGGTCACGAGACAAAATAAACGACGCAGTCATTTAGCTTCAATACACGAACCTATTCCGATTGATCCTGGGTATTAAAGGTAACAATAAGCGTCGTTCGTTTCTAGATAGAAACTTTTTTTTTCTAACCTTAATGAAGAAAGCCGGAGAAAGATGCCGAAGTGTAATCGTATTAAATTCGTGCAGAAGTTAGGAGTTTACTTACTAGGAGAAGGCAAAAAGGAAATTGTTTTCTCTCCCGCTACGTATATATATTTTTATGAAGCAATGGAAATGATTTATTAATTGTTCTTTTTTTGTCTTGGTAGTTCGGTGTCAATATTTGCTCTAGGCGTTTGTTTCATTTTTTCCCTCGTAAATTTGATTACGGATTCATTATCAAGATGGATGTAATGTTACTTATCGTTATCCTGTATGGCTTAAAATTCTATTATAAGCGCAGGATGCGTCCAAATAGCACGAAACTATTTTCTATTCTCTCTCCATAACAGAACGAGATTCTTTTTTTTTTTATACGTAAAGCCTTCTATAGTCACATAACCGATAATTAATCCGCAAATGGTCCCTTCCTAGAACGTGTTCTCTTACGTACCGTGTTATTCACCCATCTGTAATTATATCCAATGCAATTAAATCTTAACTCGCTTCATCATATCCAATCAAATTCCTAGACTAGTTTGATACATTCAATCTTAATTCGTTGTTATAATCACGCGATTACAAAGTCAAACAGTATTTTTTTTTATATCAAAATTTTGTAATTAATTCGATTTTTGTTTGCATCATCAAATCACGTGGTCACGTCTATGAGCACGCCGAGTTTACTTTATTTGACGTCGTGACCTCATGAGTGAAAATCTTATCTTCTTCGCCGTACGTCGAAGACAAATACCCAGTTTGGTCCTCTGAGGGCAATCGCATGATCTACATTACTGATCATCGATCTCGATGTGATCGAATGATCTACCGACTTTATTAAATAATTAATCAAAACCTATATCACCAGTTTTAATGCCATTAATTCTATACGGATCGATTACTGTGGGTTATAAGATTTATAAAAGAAAATAAATCCTTGGATAGAATCAAGTGATATATATATATACTAAAAAATTTTCTCATTAAATCGTGAAACGTGTTCATATTATGTAAAAATCATAGAAATTTAAATAATGAGACGAATAATGATCACGTATTTAGTTGCGTGATTTTCATTATTAAAAAACTAGACAGAGAAATAAAAATTAAAAAAAAAGAGAAAGAAAAGGGTGGATAAATATTGAAAACCCAATAAGAACTAGATAAGACGTTCCCCGGTGGCCCACCATACAAAAAGCTATTACACTAGGTAAGGAGAATTCTGGTCTAAAATTCCTAAGATTGCAGACAATTTAAAACCTGTTTTCTGTTCGTGGTGAAGGAGGAAGAAGTGCAACTCCTTCAACTAAACCTATCGGCACTGCTGACTAAGAAAGAAAATGCTAAGTGGATGGCTGTGTTTTCAAGTACTTGATGTCTTTCGGGAGAAGACGTGAACAATTCCTTCCATTTTTTTTCTCTCTCATTCCTCCTCCTATCTAAGGATCTATCCTTCTTATCTATTCTTAGTAAATTTTATGGAATTAACGAAGTACTACAGGTGTACTACCTGACGTCTTTCAAACTGGATAAGGATTACCACTATTCATTCAAATGGAAATGATTATTGGAGTTTCAGAATGCACATTGGAAAGATGTTGGAATTTATCTCTCTCTCTCTCTCTTTCTTTTCTTTCTTTACTATAAATTTTATATTTCAATGCATTCAGTTCATAAGAATCGGATCGAGTGAATAAATTTATATACAATGATATACTACAAAGTCTTTTATTATATAAAATATTTTTGTCCTTAAAAAGAAACACGTACCACAAAAAAAAAAAAAAAATATGATCGACATTTTCTCGTTTCATTAAATTCTAAAACTTAAACGGCATGAATAATAAATTAAATTCAATTAACGAAAAACAGGAATTAAATCATGTCTCTTCATAATAAATACGAGAAGAGAAAAAATTATAAAAACAATATCGAAGTTTAGATAAAGTTTACGACTTTCTTTCCTTTCAATCTCCATGCAAAATTAAACAAAATTTTTCAAAGAATTTTGGATAAAAAAAAGGGACTTTTATGTTTATAGTTTATGTCGAATTTGCTTACTTACGTCGGAACATGGAGAAAAGCAAAGCATCTCCATTGATCTCCTCGCATAGCATCCCTAAGGTCTGGAACTGATTGATGGGAGAACAGTAACCTGTAAGGAAAATACTACTATAGTAATAAAATCATGAATGGGAGCATTTAATATAAATTCCGAGTTAAACGATACACTAAACTATTATATATATATATTTTTTTATCATTCTTAAATATCATTTAGAATACGAAGAGTAATAATTAATATTATTGTTTTATAGAACACACACTGCTAAATTTTTGATATATTTCTAATTTAAATTTTATATTTTCGTTAATTTTAATATATTATAAAATAATATAAACTAATTTGAATAATTTACGAATGAATACACCTATTATTGATTAATTTTAAACGAAATGTAAAGTTAAGTTAATTGCTTTTAAAATATGAAATTTGAATTTAATAAATTTATGAAATTAGAACGTTGTATTAATTTAATGAAGGCGAATTAACGAGATTTGAACCAAAATTCGTTTATTTTAAGAAAAATAATGAAAATTTATGATAAAATTATCGCGTATGAATATTTTTCGTAAGTTGTTGGGATATTGTTTATTTAAGATTTATTATTTAAATGCAAACTGTTGAGCGATGTAAACAGGTAAACATGTTTTCTTCAAAATTTCTTAATTTCAAGATAAAAAAATTTAAAAAAAAATATATTCATACGTTTCGCGATAATTTGGCAAGAGACGATGAGAAGAAAATTCTTCATATAAATTGTTAACAAGCCAATTATTAATTATTGTTCCACACACTATAACTTTCGATGAGTTGCCATATTTTTGATAGTTAAGTTCGTTATATATGTTATCGTAAAAGTAATCCAGTGATTATGCATAATCACCAACGATTTCGGTAAAATTAATAAATTTGTTTCGTATATTGCGATTTAATCACATTTACCATATGATAAATCGTACTTAATTAATCAAATTTACCGGACAATATGCACAATCGCCAGTTTAGGATGGTAAATTTGATGAATCATGCATTCTCGTCGAGTAGTGAAGTAGTTGGCTGCATTCATCTTCTTATATGTAATAAGTTCGGCTTTAAACGGGCAAAGAAAATAAGATCTCAATCGGTTCAAGAAATGAAGATGCGGAAATCAGAGTTGACACCCAGATAAAGACGTCTATAAAACTTGAACGTGATAGCCCCGATATTTTTGTATACGACGAAAAAAAAGGAAGATTATATGGCTTATTGAATCAGAATAACGAATCAAGATTTGTTAACAACAATTGAAATACGAATTAATGGCAAATGAACTGAGCATGATGTATAAGTGCCAAGTAAAGACTCTCTATGTGATGACTTGGGATGGTATTGTAACAATTTAGTACAAAAATCATACTGGAGCTATCAATTTGCTCCTAAAGGTAGAAGTATAGATCCTTCTCGTATCCTCATGAAGACTTTCGAAAGCATCTCCTTTGAAAAGGGGGGCGGATTTGATTAGCCAGGAGGGTGTGAAAGACGACGTCGAAAACGTATTGAAACGGCTAGAGATAATCGAAGTTAAAGTTGTACGAAAGCTAAGAGGGTGCTGTAAAAGTGAAATAACAAGTAACCCTATAATTAAATTATTAATTAAAACAAAAAAGGTAGCAAATTTCATGATATTTATCAAATTGATGAACTGCAGTTTTGAAATTATACAAAAATCGCTTTAAAAGTAATATGTTTAGCGATATTTATCAAACTTACCAAATTCATTTGGTAATTATACATAATCGCCTGTAAAAGTGAGAAATTCTAGCATATTTAGCGAATTTACCAATATCATTTGGGAATTATCCGAAATTGCGGGTAAAAGTGATAAATTTAGGGAAATTTATCAAATTTACCAAGATGATTGGTGATTATGCATAATAACCTGCGATTACGCATAATCACCAATTAATCACATTGACCGTAACATATAAGTTATATATATATATAAAAAGAAAACAAAATTAATAAAATTGCATGTTTATGCAGTGAATAACGCTTTATCTATGCGTTATTTTGATGTTTAATAAACAATAAAAATTTTATACCGCGCGTTATCGTTGGAAAAATATGGTGCTTCTCGCTAATACATTATTTACACCCAAATTTTCAAAGTTTCAAATATTTTTTTTTTTTTTTTTTTGCTTTTCCCTGATAGTTTTAATAACATCTTAGACATAAGCCTGTTATATATATTATAGTAATTTTTATCGTTGAATAATAATAAAATTACTAAAGAAGAATTTACCAGAATTAGATTAAGAAGAAAGTACACAGTTAAATTAAAATACTTTTATTTGAAAACACGGATTATTCTCGATAAATATTAGAGCTTAAAGAATCAAAACGATTCGAAATTATTGAACATTTTCATCTAACAGGTTTGCAAATTTCCTTTTTTTTTTTTTTTTTTCCAATTTAATTATTTTTTAATTTAAATCTAACTCGATTGTAATAATGAAAAATTTCAACAGGACGTATCCCAAATCTCTTTTAAACCGCTTTGGTATTAAGAATTCTTATCAGAAAATTTCTCAAGTTCAAATATTGATGTTGCAGTTGCGATAACAATTCTCTCCATAATCTGTAATCAATGGTTTACATTCTTGTTTCCAACTCTCAACACGATTCCCGATAACTTGCCACGGATTTCCAATTGCATTTTATATCCCAGCATCGCCGACTCCAATCAATAACTCCAATCGAAGTTTGCAGAAACTTGTAAGAGGCAACAGTACATTGTCAACTACCAATATGCATTCGGTGGTAGCAGTAGATTGAGACGAAACTATGATCTTTCGTGTTATTGCGCACTTATAACGTATATCTAAGTGTTTAAAGTAGTTGAAGGACGGAAATGGATGTGTATATGCAGGATGTTTCCTAATTGCAAATATATTGAAATCAAGAATGAAATTAAGGTTAAAACGAAGTCGAAGAGTCGCTATGGAGTGGATCTCAAAGCGTTAGAAACTCGCCAGATTCTAAGGTAAAAGAGGACTTAAAAGGTGCAAAAAGTAAAATTTCTTTACCAGGTATAAGTGCTGAAAGAATTATTGAAAGTATACACGAAAAATGTATCCAAAAAACCTCCTAAATGGCGCAAAATTTCATTCATTCCGCTCTTGAACCTAACTGGTATCTATGCTATGTAGTTAAGTCAAAAATAGAAAGACGATGTCACCGATAAACTGTGCAATATTTTCAAAACGATTTTCATATTCGCATATTAAGATATTATTGCAAATTATATACTTCAGATTTCTGCTTTCAGGATCATTTTCGGATCAGTAGGGATCTATTTTGACGTCATTCGACCCGGTCTTATGTATACAATTAAGAAATAATTTGTGAAATTTTATTTTAAAGAACTTAATGCTATAATCTCTTTGAAGTGTGGCGCTAAGAAAATTTGTTTTAGATCTACGGCCTCATTCGGCGAATTTAATTTTAAAACATGTCTTAAAATTAAATTTGTCTTGAGTGAAAAAGAATTAAAAACCTATTAAGCATGCACATAATAAATGATTAACCGAACGGCACCTCGAAGTTTAAAGTGCATCGTTTTATTTTCTTCCTTATAAGAAGGTAATTAAATCGTCAAGCCACGATTAACACTTGCAGCTCCGTGAAGATATCCGAAATTTAGTAATTTTTTTTTTTGTTTTTTTTTTTGCAGTATTAATTGCCAAAGTGCGGCATTATCTTTAGGAATATTAAATGTTCAGAAAATTTGTTAAAATCATTTTAAACCGTTACAATTTCCCACGCCTTAAAAATGCCATCTGTTCGAATAGCAAAAATGTCTTATTAACAATTTCATAGAAGAAAAGAATTCTATTTAATTCCGGGAAATTTCGTGATATAAAAATCTCGTGATATCCAGTCATTGTATACCACCTGAATGATATGAGTATTTGATAAACAATGGCTTACAGTTTATTTACTAAACGTCGGACGGATAGACTAATGGATCACGATACCAGAAAAAAAATTGAAGATAGATTCTCATTTATTTTTATTCTCCTATTTATCCTGTCAAACCGATAGTGTGGCTCAATCGGTAATGAATATTCCTTCAGTTCTGTACCCTATAATAATATATTATGCAGTTCAAAAGTAGCATAAAAATGTTAAAAAACGAAACAACTTATAATTAGACACTTGGCGATAATCAATATTAGTCGAGAAAAAGAGCCATTATCGGAAGCGAAAGCCTTTTGATTATAAGTGTTCATTTGCTTCTTATCTTATTTTATCGGATAGAAAAACTTATACCAATGAGAAACACTTCCATTTAGTAATATTTACAGAGTCTCACATTAAGACAACGTTATAGAGGGTAAGTATATTAAAGCAGTGTCACGGGACTACTTCAACTACATGTCTAATCTACACACTTCTTCGCTGTAAGAAAAGGCTATTACATAAATCACATTCAGTGTTAGAAGAAAAAAAAATCAATATTTCAATACTTTTTCCTTCACTTTGCTTATATAAAAAAATAAAATATATTCCGAGATGTGCAAAGTGCATCACAATTAAAGAGGAAGATTCCAACTTTGCATTTTGTCAATTGGAGTGATATTGCTTTACTGTTTTTTTTTTATCCGTTTTTTTACTAAGAATGAGTTGCAATTAAAACTTTTTGGATGTTTGATATCTTTTGGATGAATCTAAATTAGTCTAGTGCTACGCTTTCATGAACTATGCATGAATTGCTATTTTAAATAGTTTCTTTTCGCTTTATCAGCACAATTCTTTTTTAAAATATTCAGAAAGGAAAGTTTCAGTGGTTCCTTTAAAATAATCTTCGTCCAAAAGAATTTATTTTTAAATAAGGCAACAAAATATGTTTTTAGGCCTTATATATTTAGAAAATTTATTGAAATTCGTTTATAATCCAAGCATCTGGTTAGCTAGTTTAAAGAATTATTTAATACGAAAGATGCAACAGTTCACAATCAAATCTTATACATTAATCTGTTAAATCATGATAAATTAATTAAGAATAAATCTATCAGATAATATTAAGCACAATAAAGCTTATATCACTTTATGATCTGCAGAATGATAATTTTTTTAGATTTAGAAGACTAAAATGTTTAAAGTTTCGATTTTTAAGCATAAGAAACACAGTACTCTTTATTTAATTCCTCAAAAATCCCTAAAATCCTATCAATATAAAACTACGGATGAATAAATATTCTGAATTCCAGAATCTCTACGATATGCCTTTAGAGAGAACTCAGAGAATCTTAAATCAGTTAAGTCTTTAACTTGAGCATAGAATTGGTAAAAGTCTATATAAATTGCTAAAAAATATAAGCCTAGTAATTAATTTATCTGTAATAAAATGCTATTTTTAGCAATAAAAGTTTATGGTATCATAAAGATGACGTAAGTAGACCTATAGAATCAAAAAGGCTAGTTTATTTTACTGGGGGGAGAAAACCATATTTTAAAAGTTGAAAGTCATAATGTTAAAACATAACATATATTCTCAATTGTATCGTCTTCGGTGACAAAAAGTAATATCCTGTGTAGAAGAAAAGGAAACAGTTTTTGGCAACAGTATTTATCAATCTGACATCCTCTCACCGAATTGATGCAAGATGCAATACGTTACAACCACAGCAAATAATGTAGTACAAATCTACAACTGACATTCGCTATTTTTCCTTCTTAACCTTTGCAAATACGTTTATAGATCATGTGAATAATAGCCACTTTCTCCAAAAATTCCATCTGGTTCCTTTCTAAATTTATAATTTGAAACAAATTCAATCCGTTTCGAGTTGTTTACGTTCTCCTGATTTGAAGATCTATAACGGTTTTAAAGGATTTCCGTTTTTTTAAGTATTTTTTTTTTTTCTCTCTCTTTTTTTGGATTGTTAATTTGGCGGGGCTTTATCTTTAAATGGGGCGTTACCGAATATATGACAACCAATGGGATTAAGAGATGAAAAATGATTGCTAAGCAGAGTTATTATTCTTTTATAACTTCGTGTCGTTGTAGACCATGCTACACCATTGGGCGGAAACATTTTGACTCATGGACATGTTTTTAGAAAAGTTAAATTCAATAATATGTTAAATATGTAAATTGCATGAATCTTTCATTTCCAAAAATAAATTTTATCAATGCAATGATCATAATTACATTTTATTACACTAAACTTGATTAATTGATGGTTAAATTGATTAGTATTTAAGTAAAATGAGTGTTTCGTCTAAAATATTTGTAATTATGAATCTTGCAGAGTAAATTTGACGTGTTTAATCTACCTTATATATAACATAAATTTATAATAAATTTTATTAGATTTTTGATTTATAAATGTATATATACATATATAAATTCGATTTAATTTACAAACTGAAAATTTGGATGAATGCTTAACGTAAAAATCGAGCATTGAAGGAAGCGAAGTATGGTTTTTCTTTGAAGTTTTGTTACTGTAAAAGTTAAGAAAATCTTTAATGAACTCTGTTCGAATATATTTAGCTCATTTTCTGTAAAAATCGACATAATTTATAGTCAAAAACTGTAGAAACGTTTTGGATTTAAATGGTAGGCTTATATGCAATACGGAATATAGCCTATAATAATAATTAAATAGAGTAAATTAGTTTATTAGAGGAAAGTCTAATAAGTCATTAATGATAGAATGGATTGTACTCCAGTAAATAGTCAGAACAGAAGCTATAAACATGATTAAAATTCCCTTTAGAAACGAAAATGTACTTACTCTCTTTGTATTGCAAGACGTTTTCATGTTTTTCGTGCATCACCACACATCTGTAGCATTTTTCATTCCTGTAAAATAAGAATAAATTCATAAATATTTTAAAAAATATACTTAGAATATATACGAGTAACTCTTTTCTTTTCCTTTTTCAGAATATTTCTCTCTAATTTCCTTTCTTGGTAGAGCTTCTTTACACAAGCAAAGTTTGCTCAGCAAACAGAAGAGAACAAATAGAGAAACAGAATTAAGTTATAGAATGGAAAAGAATTTCTTCAAATGAGAAGAAAAGTATAGTTATATCACGTCCAAATATTTAATTTTTGCCAAAATAACAATGGCATAATAAATTATAAAAAAAAAATAAGAAGAAGAACATTACATTACATATATGGTAGAAAGTCAACAGACATGGGAAATTTTTATTTGTTTATTTTATTTAATGAAGTTTTGTTATTAAAGTTTAGTTACTTATTATTGTAAATTCCAGAGAATACTGTTAAAAGTATTTTAATTCAAATTTACGACAAAAACATTAAAAGATCTAAAATGCATTCTAAATGTTGGCTTCTTAAGATCTTTAGAAATTTATAATGGATTTTAGTTTAAATTTATGAATATTTGAGTTGTAGCCTAAATATTAGAATAATCTCTATTTTGTTCTGAATACAATTTACAGAATTTAGAAATGTTTAAGCTTCACAATTTGTTTATAAAATAAAATTTGATTTCTGTGCAGATGTCTTTTTATGCATATCAAATAAGCAAGATATTTCTCGATCAAGATAATCTTCCAATTTGTAGAATAAAGCATAAATTAATATCTTTCTTGTAAATTTCGTTTTATATATTTTTATGTAAATCTTTTAAATGGATTTATAAAGTTAATACTTTGATTAAAAAAAAATTAATAGCTTTTACTTAAAAAGTTAAAATAAAATCCGTATATCTGCAGAAAATGGATAGTTCTCTTAGTAAACTGAATCCACTTTCTAACTCCCAATGACTTTATCGTAGTTGGGAATGGAAGACTCATAAATCAACTAGAGTTTTGGTCCCTCGTTCGGGGACTTCAAGTATCAAGAAGAGTTGAACGAAACAAATTGCGTGCGTGAAAACCTAAAGAAAAAAAAAGAAAAGTGGAAACAATCGATAAAAAAACGTTGATCCTAGAGGGATGCTCGGATTTCAGCGATTCCTGCTACCATTTGCATCGATTTACTTATCTATGGGTCTTTCCATTTGGAATTATTTGACTGACATACCGAGTGGAAATATTTTGACTCCAAACTGAATCTTGAATTTGACCAGATAAAAATTCCGTTATTTCGGTATAAACATGTTTTATTAGATATTTTTTCCTTCCTTTATATCAAATTTTTAATGTTCGATATCCGCAGATGGCTTTTTACGATGAGATTAAAAGTGCAGAAATTATATCTTTACATATTTTTAATTTGAGACCATGTAACTTGCAAATTCGAAAAGATCTTCGTAATAATCCAAGATAGAAATTTAAATTTATTAAAGAAGATACCTTAAGATAACATTGTTAATTTTAAGAGATTCAGATGCGAAATCAAAGAAAGTTTATAAATCATAAGAAAAATCCTTCGAGCTCATAATTTTAGATGAATGTGGCGAAAACACATCCGTTTGGATTCAACTCACTCTCCAGGTATATATTCGATAAAAGAAAGATTTATTCAACATTATAGTTTAAATTTATTTGAAGAATCTCAACTCTCGTATCAGAATAAGAAAGATCGGGATTTTATACATTTCTCTATCCACCTGTATAGTTAAATCATGATGGATTTTCTGAATAGATGAATCGAAAGTCCGAACTTTATTATAGAAAATCGGGATAAAATTATGTTAGTGAGACAAAATAAAAGTAAAATCTTCAAAATATGGCATAGTTATACAGAGAATATAATTTGCCCCAATGGGCGTAAACAGCAAGATTATCTTGTTAAGCTATAACTACTAAATTACTCTGGTTCTAAGCATTCTGCAGAAGATGTTTACCAATTTGCAATCAGCTATTGCTATGTTTCGCCAATGATAGCTAATTGTGTGACCTTTGCTGGATCTCAATTATCCATCCTGACCAAACAATGTAAATCATTACGCTTTGCAGCTGTTCCATTGTGTGTATAATTCATGTTAATATGATTAGTTAGTAAAATATTTGTATATTATCATGTTTGGATGTATTTTAATGGAAGAGGATCGATACTTTCGAAATGAACATTCCATTTACAATTTGCCAATTTGCAAAGCAAATTTTTCATTAGAAAGAAATAAAATAAAAATCATACATATTTATAATTTAAGCAAAAATTTATATAATTTTACATCATATGTACGAAACTCAAGAAGTTCTAATTTAATTTTGAAATCTCGAAAACATAATTTCATACGAAAAGGATATATTCAGGAGATTTTCCTTTCCTTTTTTTTTTTAGAATAATAAAATGTATAAAAGTAGAAGTTATTTAAAACATAGCAACAATGGTTAATTTTATCTAAGTTCAGCCTGTGTTAGTTTACACAAAATTTATATTCATAAAGATTCCTTTATGAAGAGAATCCTCATTGTTTTCATTTACGAAACTCTTCTAAATGAAGAAAACTTTCGAGAAAATTCAAACTGTTGTATGGAAACTGTTTACTTGTGTTTAACAAAAATTTAAATAATTTTAACAACTTTTAACTTTAAAATAAAATGAAGAAAGGAACAAATTTTCAATGCAAATTAAGCAAAAACCATTTGAAAATCTCAATATGGATGACTCTACTTAAAAATTCTTAAATTTCGGTTATATAAGGAAGAAAAAAAGTGATTCTTCTGATTTAATAGTAAGGAATTTTTGCATATTTAAAACTATTGGCTTTATCAAATATTTAAAAAAAAGTGGAAAAAAGTAATAGGAAATAAAAACGTGAATGCAAGCAACATTACGATATGAAGTAATTAATAAATACATTGAATTGATCATTGTTATCAACACAAAGATATTTTCGAATGTAATCATCTTCAGATCTATCTCGATACTAGCAGAAAAACTAATCTTCTTCACCTCGCAATCATTTCCAATCTTTGTAGCAAACAACTTATTCTTTCCGCAACACAATTTCCAAAATCCATTAGAATCTTGCTTATCACTTTGAAAATCAAGAAGAAATCATTTCTTTCCAGTTCTTTTAATTCATTTCTATATACAAACTTTTGTAAAAATGAAGTAAATCTATCTCTGGCTGAATAAAGTAAAATTAGCTTCTGGTTATATCAAGAAGTTTTTTCTTAATAATAATAAAAAAAAAAAAATATATTGAAGAATTCAATAAAAGAAAACAAGATTTGTCTATGTAAACTTTTCATTTTCGTTCAACTTTATACTTAAATAATGAATTCTTTTATCGAGAATTAATTTTTTTCTCGTGTTTAATTAAAAAAAACATATATTTTTTTTTCTTTAGTTTTTCGAAAAGATTTTTTTTTTTGATCTTGCTCCTGTAAGAACAGAACTCAATAGAAGTATTGAAGTCTAAAAGAAAATATTTGATAAAGAAATATGGATGTTGGAAAAGTTTTTTCAGGTTTTGTTTTGCTTTATCACTATCAGTAAACAAACTAAATTAAAATATATATATATTTTGTATTTTTTATCAGATCATAACATAGAATTTATTTTCATTTGATTTGTTTCCCCTATTGTTTTAAAGGAAAAAAAAATTTTTTTTTTTTTTTGCTGTTTTCTGTCACAAAATAATTTTTCTCGAATATTTCAGTATTCGTCTTGAATTCATTTGGTTAATTAATTTTTTTTTTAAGTTTGAATTTTTATATAAATTTATTCTGGCGATAGACTGCCGAATGGTTTAACAGTTTAACAGAAATTTATCTAATAGTGACTTAAGCAAATTATCGTATGGAATCTAAATTAGCCATATTGTTATATATATATTTGCAATAATCTCTATAAATTAAACCTATTTAAATATTTAGAGAAAATTAATTACGAAAACGAGAGAGTTCCGTAGATATAACGTTCTCATATATATCAAACCTGATAAAATATATTTTTATATCTCAGATTTAATATGGTAAAATAAATAAAACACTCTCTCGGTAATAAGAATATATTTCTAGTTAAGACGTCTTGACAGATATATCACCTGATATCATCTAAAGAAAGTTATGATGATTGAAACACATCATTTTTATAGACTTGTAGAAAAGAAAAAGCGGTAAGTTCTTTTCTTTTGCCATAACCTCACATTTAAGTGCTTACTGATTAAATTAACCTATCAGATATAAGTCTTTAGTAATGAAGTTATCTGTGTCCTGCTATAGGAATAAAATTAGACAGTTGAGGTCACAACATTAAATGTCAACATTGATTACGGATAAACTTCGCTTCTAGATAAATGTCATTAGTTGCGACTCTTTTCAGATGAGGTGACAGATCTGCCTATTTGAATGCTTTCTTAATGATTACTTTATAGCGGATAGACGTGATTGCCATAGTTTTATAACTTGTATATCATGTTTAATTGATGTTAAAATAAAATAATCAGATCTTGAAATGAAATAAAATAGAAAAAAAAAAGTTGTAAAAATATTTCTTACTACTTCCAAAACTTTAATGTATGCAAAATTAAGTTATTTTATTAAATTTTAATATGTTAATTATGAAATTTCATGTTTATATATTTTATAAAAAGCAGGCATGATAAACTCTTTAGCAATTTTTATAAATAAATCTTTTTTTATAATTTCTATCCTTTGATAACAATTACGAATAAAGTAAGATGGAAACGATAATTTAAAAAAAAATTTACTCCTAAACAAGCATTCAAATTATGTTAAAATATTAAATTTAACATAGGATAAAAAGAATTTTTTTAATAATTAAATTAAAAAAAAAAATTCTCCATTTTTATTCCTTTTAAAATTTGTTTTATCGCCAGAGATTTGCTGTAAAAGTAAAATATTTCATTAAGCGAACGGAATAATACAATAATTTTTTTTTTTAATTTCTTTTAACTAGTAACATGTATAAATTAATTATAGTAGAATTTATCTGCTTTTTTTATTTTATTGATTGAATAAAAAAAAATTGATGAAATATAATTATATAATTTAAACTTAGCGTTAAATCTATCTTCTTAGTTCGGTGCAAATCGAATGATTTTGATGCGAATTATAGGACTATAACGAACTGATGCCACGCAATCATATGCATCGCTAATAATTAAAATTTTCGAAGTACTGATAAAGAACAACAAGTATTACTGATCCAATTATATAATATCTTTTAAAAGTATCAAAATCGGGTAATAGGATAGATTTACGTAGTACTTAAAAGAGAAGAGAATAAAAATTCTTGGTAAATAAGCCGATTGGAGAAGGTCGATGAGTTGTTGCCTCGGTGACGGGATTACCGTGTTGCCACTGACTCGAACGTAACACGATACGGCTGCCCTTTCATTGCTGTCCATAACGAGACCATTTTGGTCCCTGTAGACCTCTATCCTGCTTGAAGAGGAAGTGAGTGGCAAATCCTTTTGCCTTTCTCCTGATGTCGTTCTAGATTCTTCTAAATCTATTGGGGCGTGACTCTTAGACTTTATGTGACGTCACATAAATGTCTACAGCATTCTTCAAAAAAAAAAAAAAAAAAAGGAAAATATGGAGAATATTTGCATGGACACAACCTTTCAAACAGAAAAGATAGGGAAGTGTATAACTACAATAGAATTCTTTTCTATGAATGGAACAGCAACTAAAATGGTAAAATGCCTTTACATATTGTAACCATTGTAGACCCCACTTCTCCTTTTATGACAATAAAATAGACTAAACCCATATAAACATAACGCTGCCAGAGTTACAAACATCTAAACTTTTCAATCATTCTCTAGCTTCAAAAGAAGAAAAATTTTACGTTTATGGAGTTAATTAAGCATTTAAAATTAATTATTAAGTTAAACAAGCGTCAAATAATTTCTTCTTTACTTATCCAAAATGCAATTTCTCGTTATTAATCGATTCGCAATCCGGAGTACAGCCAAGCATGGCAAACACGTTAGCCATTTATCCATAAAGTAGCAACTTTCTCTTATTAATTTACTACTACTACTACTACTACTATACATCTACGTACAGTAGATGATATATATCAAAGTAATCCAGCTTGTTTTTGAGAGAGAAATCCGGTTGCATACTTATCCGATATGTAAATAAAGATTGATAGACTGAAGATTAAAACAAGAAGCCAGATTATACATTTACTTAATTTATAGCAGGATCGAATAATCCCGTTAAGAGATTACAAGCAGAATAGGTTAATGTTTATTAATCCTATAGTGGATATGAATAATTTCGCTTTATTTTCCTAAAAGTCTTTTGTGATATCGCAAAAAAAAAGTAAAAATAAAATAAAATAAATGTAAGCAAATGAATAAATATTAATAATAAACGTGATAAGAGTTCATTAGTTTAAATGATCATTTCTAAAGATCTCTCTAATTGCTGTTTTTTTGTTTCCTATTTTTACTTTTGCCAAAATGATTAATTTGTGAAGACGTTAATGAATAATAATTAAAAGATATATCTTCATAAGGCGACTTTTAATAATTATAATTATATATATATATATTTTTTTTTTCATAATTAAATATGATAAATTTGTTTTGTAAAAGATTCGTTTTGTCCAAGAAAGTTTGTTTCCGCGTATCTTAACGAAAATTTTGGGAATTTTTGTTGTCTTCTTGTATCGCCGAACACATTCGTTTAAGCAATCAATTTTCGACTTAATGATACTATTATTCTATTAATTAAATGTATTATTATGATTTACTCAATAGTATTCTCGAGGAGTTTACAACAGTTTTCTGATATTAAATCGTAAATAATTTAAAAAATGTTTGAATTCATTTCCTTACAAATGTTTTAATATTTTAAATGCGGAGAAGAGCACGGACGATCTTTAAAAAATGAAAGTTTTGCGTTTAGAGTTTCGAAAGAAATCTAGAAGAATGCATATTGAAAAATATCATCGAGGACTTAAAAGTTTCTTGCAATTTTCTCAAATACAAAAGTTTATAATATTTATTTACATAAATCATTTATATCAAGTGTAAGAAACGACAGAAGCTTATATTTTCTTTCCTTATTCCAAAACATAAACGGTTCGATCAAAAGATTGTCTAGTTATAAGGCTACAGTGGATTTTGATTTAGACCTATTTTTGCTAAATTTAAGTAGCAATTAATCATAGGACAGATAGCCCAATTTCAGCATAGACCATTATTCATTCGAATAGATGTTATTTTTTCTGAAGCAAAGATTACAGAAGTCTACAATATTTCACCGATTTTCCAGTTGCACTAGCATTATATCTCTAAGCGATCCTTTCAAAAAGAATCATCTAACTGAGGATAATTTATAGAAACAGCCATCAAGCACAACCGTCAATTCCCACAGATTCCAAGATTTGGCAATCCCACCGACCTATTTAAAGGACTCGTTTCTTCATTTCTGCCAAGCAAAACGTATTTTCGATAGAACATATCCATTCTTTAATTCTTTAATACCATCATGTAGGTCTGATCGCGTGATCCATCCTCATCAGAACCCATCGAGCATCAAATCATGGAGGAGGCGGAGTACTTTCAGTTGCTTTAACCTAATGACATTTTAGGCGTTATTAGATAGAAAGCGAGTGGAAAAAAAAAAACTATTCCTCTTCAGTATTCGTGAAAGGTGTTGGGCAGAACACAAAATGCTCTTAATATCTGGGTGCCAATAACAGCTTTATATCCTCGCTTTGCATTACACTAATTGTTATCAATCAAGAAGGAAAGGACCCATTATATGGAAGGAATGTGTAACTGCTGCTTGATCTTCAGGTCATCCATCAGTGTCGCTTTGCTTTTCGCATTTATCCGAGGTTATTAAGTAATGATACTGTTGCTATATATTGTTTGTTAAAGTGACTAAGCAACGGACTAAAATTTAATGAAGATTTGATCAAATTTTTAGCAGTAAGCCCTAATTTCTCTTCTTATGGTTTAAAAATATAGTAAGATAAATAGGATTTCGGATTTTAATATCTTTTAGTCGAATATATTTGAAAAATTGAAGGAAGCCGTCTCTGTTTCGAAGAAAATCAATTTTTCGATGAAAAATGAGTTAGACATAAATCTAAATTACATTAATAGTATCAAATTTTTTCCATGAAACATAGCTTAGAACGTTTTAAACAAGAAAACTTAGTGTATGTAATATTTGAGTTTTTAAAGAATTAATTTTATAGACATTTCCAGAAAACTTTGCAGATTGTATCGAACTTCTCAAACTTAATTCTGAAAAATGTAAAAATTTGTTTAATATCGAAAAAAACAACTTCTTTCTTTAACTGCAAAGTTTAAACGAAAAAACAAAAAAAGTTTAGCTGGTGAGTAACATTAAATTGTATTCTGCACATCTTCAATTACTTAATTCATCTAGAAAAATCACAATAGAGACAGTTCTATTAAGAATTAACTTTTTTTCTTACTAATTTTTTTTATGATAATGTTAAAAACAACTGTTCCAACTCTGTTAATTAACTCCTAACGATTTCAGGTAATTAGCTGTATGTGTCGATATCAAACTTTATTCTTGATTCAAGTGTCGAATGCACAGTTTATGCCAACGGGTAAATTAAAGAGAGAATGCGAAAAATCTATATAGCTAACACTCCTATATTATCAGTAAGGTATAAAGGTGAACAGAAAACACGAAACTGGTCTTATGACCGATGTAAAAACATTCACATTTTTGGGAGTTAACAGATGTTCCTGGCATAGGGATATAAGCTTATGTATAATAAAGTGTACAGAAGCAATCTAGATTTCTTCTATCAACTCACGACAAAGTAGAAGAAACCAAACCAAGTTGGTTTAATCGGGAGAAAAATGTTGTGCTAAACGAATTTTTTTTTTTCTTACTATTGTTGTTTTCTTTGGTGTTTTATTTTAAATTATTCGTTCTTATTTGGTTTGTTTTTTTTTTCCGTTCGAGTTGATTGTTGAAGTTTTTCGGTGGGATTATAATGAGGAAAATTAGAGATTTTGTAAATGTAATCAAATTGATCACTTGAAGAGTAAATTAAATTTTTTTTAATGTTTAATTGAGAATTTAATTAATAAGGAAGGAAACAAACTGAATTCTATTTTTTATTTTTTTTTTTAAACTTTTTCCAAAAGTTTCTGTTTTCAGATAATGTATAAGCGTATAAGTTCGAGTTGAAGATTTAATCGATAAATTCGAAAACTTTCAATAAGTTTATAGGTTCAACGGTAACAGATTAGCCTGTAAATCTGATTGAATATTTGATTATTAAAAATTCCAAGGATTTTGATTAAAATTGCATTAATATCTATGGAGGTTAATCAAGAAAGTTTAGCGTGGTCTTTTCCAGATAAAGTTAAGAAGATAGTTTTAATCTTGGAGGTTTAAAGTTTTAGAAGAGTAGTCGACATCGACTGACGTTATGTGGAGAAATTTAATCATCAATAGACTTTGTAGTGATTAAATTCGATCAATAAGATCATTTTATATCGAATTCGATTAGCCAAGAACAAAAGTTTCGTTCGAATAAATATGAAATCACTATCAATGGAAGAAGAAAAAAATTATTTGATCGAAAAGAGCATTTTGATTTTGTAAAGAAGTTTTATCAAAAAGAATTAATTTATCGCATATATTTGATCAGTAAATGATACAGTTACCTCGATCGGTAAGGGGGATTTGTTTAAAGATTGCAAACACGCATTTAATAAAAATTATCCGCAAAAATCAAACACGAGAGAGTCATCAGTATCCAAGATAAAAGACACACTTCTCCTAAGTCAACATTTCGTAGAGAAACAATAACGTTGATTACTTTAACTCTCAACAATCGATAAAATCTTAGATTTGTCAACAGTTCTTGTTGAGACAAGTATTCATTCCCAGGAGAATCTAAATTGAAAAAGGTCTGTTTGAGACGTCTCAATGCGGTTGCTTTTGTCGATGTAAGAAAGGAATCTATGTCAATTGGGACAGCAAAAATAGATTCCAACTTCTTCCCTGTTTTTATTCCATGGAGATTTGATCCAAACTAGAAAACTGTTTCCCTACATCCCTCATAGGAATTCGGAATGTATCTCGGTTATCTTTATCAATATAACGTGAACTGAGAGTCACCGGTGGAAAATATCTCAGAAATTAATTGAAAATAGTTCCACTATAGCACCCACATTTGACACTAGCTCTCGGATGTTTCTTAGTGTAAGGACGAATTTCTTCGAGCTGTTGTCACTTTACACGTGTTTCTTGGCAATTTAAAAGAAACATACTATATAAAGTTCATTTTTAACGGCCGAATTCACACGACGTTTTTAGTTTTCGAGCTTAATAGGCCATTAAGCAGATCAATATCTTCAAATGCGTATTGGATTTGTAATAAAGAAAATTTAGTTTTTCTTTACGCATCTGTGCATCGTATATACAGTTAACTGATAATGAATCTTACGATATTTATGTTTATTAAATTATTAAAACTTAAAATTAAGAAAGTACAGATTTAAAATTATTCTATACAGCCTATGAAGCAACTAGTGTCTTTTATATCCTATAATGAATGCTCGATTCAGAAATAATTTTTGTTTAAAGTAAGCATATGTTTTATTTTCTTTTAGGTGAATGCCTATAAGAAAGCATAGTAAGTTAATTGTAAATGATTGTTTCACATTTTCCTGATTTCCGACCAAAATGCAACAAATGTATTGAGTAAATTTTCGTGTAAATGCATACATGAATACAATTATTTGATATAAATGGTTCTGACGCATTTGAACACTTCTATGTATATATTCGTGCATATGCAGATCAAAATCCCTTCATATGTCGAGAACTATCTGGTCGATTTTAATGAAATTTAGCATGCTATGATATTATGCGAGCCACTGTTAGTAAGGTTATTTTCAGCCGAAACCTGTTGAAAGCAGAAGTTATGCATTTTAATGCGATGCCATTTATATAGCATTATGAAAAATACTAGTAAATAAATTTAAAAACGATTTTTACTTAAAATAAATGTGATATTTGAACGGTTTCTATATTTAAATTAATTTTTATTTCCAATTATTATTATTTACAACAGTTCATCCGAGAAAAGAGCAAAACAGTTAATCTTATAAATGAATTTATCAAACTTAAATAAGTCAATGTTTGCAAAGAATTAAGTTAATTAAATTAATATTTGCTAATTTTTAAAGATATGTTTTGATAAAACAGTTAAAAATTTCTAAATGCCTTTGAGTTACAGAGACAGAGATTTCTTCGATATTTTTTTCTTTTTTTTTTGCGTTAAGTTACGTTTTTCAACACAAACATTGAAGATGGAAGGGGGAAAGTATTTGCATCGGTTGGAGTAATTAGCTTAATCGGATAATTATTTCGATTAAACGTTTCTATGGTAACGAGTATACTACGTTCGATAAATCAGTTTTGTTTTCATTTTATATCATCATAGTTTTGTAACAATATAACATTTATCGCTTCCACTACAATCTTCATAACCCAAACGGTAACAGATAGTTGGTCGTTGGTGTCAAATAAATTTAATTACAGCTGGCGTGGCACAGATTGGCCAATTATTCCACTTCCCAAAGGTCTCGGTATTTAATAAACACGAACTGTGGCGTGTTGTTACAAGATGAAGACTCATACAAACATAAGCAGTTCACAGGATGAAAATGATATAAGGTGAATTAAGTTTTTAAAAAATTCCAGCAGAACTAAAATTTTTTTTTTTTTTAGTTTTTATAAGAAAACTTTTAAGAGTTTTTATGTTTACTTTATGTGTAATTATGCCGTAATTATGAAATTAAAGCGTTAAAATAACTGCTAAAGTCAACATGTGCGGAATTGTTTTATGAGCATCGTGGGGATTGGTAAGAGAAAGTTGATTTAGTTCTAAATGGAAAAAGTTACTTGATATGAAGTGCATTCCAGTCGAGGAAGGCGTAAAAAATGATAAAGTTAATAAAACTTGTTGCTGGGTTTTTAATTAGCTTGGCCAGGAAGCTTTTTTTTTTTTTTTATTTTCTTCTTCCTGGAAGTTTTGCTCGGTTGTGCAGGAAAGCCGATTTTAGAGACGAAGCTGGAGGAGAAGCGCTCCTTCTGATATAATAATTCATATTATTGCGATATGATATTATGACCAGAATAGCTTCTGGTATAATAACTCATATTATTATCAAAGGTTGCTTCTGCTGAGATAATAGTTCATATTATGGAGTGACAATAGCTTATATTATGCATAGAATTGCTTCAGTTGAGATGATAGTATACATTATTATGTGATAACAGCTCATATTATACACGGAATTACTTCTGATCAGATAATAACTTATAGTTAGGAATAACTGTTCTTGACTCAAACAGTTACACGAAGAATCCTCATATAAAAGTAATTCATCTCTAAAAAAATATATGAGAAAATTTTTATTTTTTAAAGATCTGAAGGAAAATTTCGCATTAATAAATTAAGCGATGAAAATTAATTATGAATGAAGATGCGTAAATTCATGCACAGGAACTTTATTTTATTTATTTATTTATTTTTTGTTAGAGAAATGAATAAGAAAATATTATTTACACTCCTGAAATTGATTCTGCATAAAAAAGCATTCTCCAGTTTTTAGAATTATTTAAACAAAGACACGCTGCATGTTACTCTATGGTAAAAAAAAAAAAAAAATAGCCTAGAGACAAGATTGTTGTCTTTTATGCGCTTTTTGATGGATATATGTATGACAAGCAAAGTTATACCATCCTGTATTACATTATTCATAAATAGTTGCATTGGGTCTACATTTGATAGTAAATAGCAAACACGAATAAATGTATTAAAATTACTCAGAATCTCTGCATTTTTTTTTTTAGGTGAAAATATTCAGTAAATAAATATTGTGAGTAAACAGCGAAAAAGTCATTATGCTTTCAAAACGATGGAAATTAAATAATATATTTTTTTGTTTTTTTTTTCTCCTCCCTGTTTAAATAATAAATAATTAATACGGATATTTCTTAAAGAAAACCATTTAATTAAAAATATATACTTTTTATACCGTTTTATTGTGTTTTCATCGTTATTTTTCTTATATTTTTTTGCATATTTTTTTATAAGAAAAAATTAATGCTTTTTTTTATACTCTTTTTTTTCCCTCTCCAGTATTCTGTGCAGAACATTAAAGGAGTAGTAAAGAAGGTTCATATCTTCTTCGAGAATTTATCCCCCTGCCTTACAAACAGCTACATTTCGTTAAAAATTTTAAACTTCCGGGAAATAATGAATTGCAGTGGAAATGATTTTATTTTATTTTATTTTATTTTTTATTTTTAAACTGTTAATTTTAGCGATGCAACGTAACGAAGCGGATTGAAAATTAGAGTCGATTTGAGGTCGAATTCAAAAACATTATGAGATGCCAACGATAAAAAAAAAAGAAGTACAGTAAATGGATTTTATTTATTTTTCACGTGTTATTTTAATCAAAAAACATTTTTTTTTTGCTTATTTTATGAAATAATTAATTGAGTGAAAAATACTAATTTCATTATTTTATATTTTACACAGAACGATTAAGATAAATCTTTAAAGTAACAAAAGAAAAATTTTATTATTTTATTCTAAGTGCGCATAATTTTATGTGGTCAGTTATGCGTCAAATTTTGGATTTTTATCTGTTAGACCTATATCACATTTTTTTTTTTATCATTTATTTATATAAAAAAATACATGCCTGTTTTTCTCTTAAAATATATATTTTTCGTGCTTCTCCAAAATTTGTGTTTTGTATATATCTAAGAATATTTGTATTCATATCATTTTATATCAGAAATTCTGCACATTTCATCTGTTACAAATGGAATCTTATAAATTTTTAAAACTCTTCTTTTTCTTTATTAAACCCTATCTTATCAAAAATAACATATATATATATATATAAAGAAATTTATATCTGTAAGCACCTAATATTTTAACTCGAATAGGTTTTATTTAAATTTTCAATATTTATAGACAATGAAAGAAACAAAATTGAAAATATGGAATTTTTTATGGGCTATTAGTAGTGGAAAAATAACATCAGATGCACTATAAGAGAATGCAGATTTATGTATATAAATGTAACTGTACGGTAGATATATATATATAGGAATTCAAAAAAGAATTCCCTGTGGTGTAAGAGAGATCAATAGGTGACCTTTGCCGCTTAATTCCCGCATCTGTACAGGCGGGGAATCGAGTCCACAGTCTCATCCATCACATCTGTCTTACCGGAAGTAATACTCCCAGAAACACACGCCAC
>WUQG02157664.1:0-23454 GCA_011317285.2 Androctonus mauritanicus
AGTTCTCATATGAATTCCCAAATCTTCCGTTTTGAAAATAAAAATTACTGGCAAAGACTTTTCGACTCCTCCTCTTATATTAAGCATGCTCGAAAGAATATTTTATTTCTGTTTATTTTGAAAATTTGATTATTTTTCTAATAAATCAGTAGGATGACTGAATGGAAATACATTTGCTTTCCACTTAAGAAGGTTTGAGATTGATTTCCAGATTTTATATATATGTAAAAAAAAGTTTTATTTAAGTTAGTACAATTTATGTTCATAATTACAAAAATGGAATAATTGGATAGAGTATAAAAGTTAGCAATATAGCAAAATAAAAATTAATACAATATGTATATATATATATATATATTGCTTGGCACTCGTGCGCTTTTTCATGTTAAATTGCAAACTTGCAAACTAGCTAATAATATTAATTTCGCTTTTTCGATTTAGGTTTCTGAGAAGTACACAAATACATAATAAATCCGAAAACGAAAAAGATAAAATGGAAGACTATCGTCAATACAATAGGCTGATAGGACGGCCAACTTTTGTTATAATCCAGATAAGTTATCATATCATTATCTTTACGGATTCCACAAGAAGCCTGTTGTCTAATATCGGGTATATTCGGTATTTCCACAGCTGGGTTCCTCGGGCAGCTGTATGTTGTTTTGTTGTTGCTAAATTCGTTGATGACCAACTGTTCCATCATCCATCTCGCGGGAGAAACCCATTGAAACCAAGAAAATATGACAGATAAGCTGTTTATGTGAACGGCATAACCCGCACAAGTTATAATTATTAAAAAGAGTGTACCCGTGAAGAAGGCCGAGTAATGCCGCGATGAGAAAGTCCATCCTAGTGCCATAGCTAACATTCGAATGGTAAGAAGATACAGAAGCATATATCCTATGTAAATTCCAAAGTGATTGGCACGACTCTGAAATCCTAGACCTGCCATAGAGTATGCTGGAACCACATATGCTAAGAGTATTGCCACGGATGAAGGAAAACTATACATTAGCTACAAAAATAAAAATATTTGATTTGTCTTAACATGTACTTGTAATATTAATGCATTTTAATTTATTTCGGTTTAATTTACCTTACTCATGACATAACTTATTTTCCAATATAGATTTCTGGAGATATCACAATGTATAAAGACTTTCTCTTGCCATACTGAAAAATAAAATATTTTAGCCGTTTAAAAAAAATGGATCAATAATAAAGTTAGAATTACTCTACCTGCTGTTGTAATGTTGAGTATCAATGGCCAAAGACATATTCCCATTAAAACGTAATAAAATCCCAATCTGTCTTGCACATTTTCTTGGAGGAAAGAAGATCTGACGTTCCAAAATATGGCTCCAATAAAAACTGACATCAAAGCAGATAACAGTACATCTCGAAAGAAGTATATTATGTTATATGGAAACATGTAAATCAACACCCGTCTGCAATGCGAGGAAATTAGTACACACGAAAGTTTCAGTAATAATAAAGGATAATTTTTGATTACTTACATCCATAAAGCCAAAATTTGCATAAAAAAATGCGCCCTCTTAACAGTTGGAGGTGGCATGCCTGGAGGTCCAGGATCTATAAGAGGTTCCTGATTTCGATGGTACATATCTACCAAATTTTCTATTCTCTGACTGGATTCTAACATGGCTTCGGCAGATAGGTTATCTAAAGTCACTAGATCAACTGAATAAAAGAGATAATGAGTTAAATTTCAGTTGTTATTTATTTCTCACGGTATGACGCCATACTTACGATAATAATCGGATGGATTTTTAAAAGCCGGACACGGAAATTCTATACAAGAAAAGTAAGGTAACATGTCTTTCCTATTACCGAAATACAATGCTCTTCCAGTGGATAAGAGAAGAACTGAAATAATAACATTGTGAATGACAACTCTTGACCTGGTTAAAGTTTATGGAATAAATTCTGTAAACCGTTAAGCTTCGTTTAATTCAGATTACCTCGAGATATCATAGTAAAGATTTCATAAGTTGGTGGGTGCATAGTCATGATGACGATACGTCCTCTCGCTGCCCATTGCCTTAAGTATTCCACCAAGAAAAAAGTGTCGAAAATATCCATTCCTTTCGTCGACTGATCGAGAAGAATAATATCTGGAATTTGATTTGTTAAAATGTACGTTCGTACAATTCAGGATTGTTTTAATATTAATATGGTTCATTTTTACCTGTATCGAGTAATAATTGACATGCTATACTAACTCTTCTTTTTTCTGATTCTGTTAAATCTTTCACTCGAGTGTGTTTCACTTCTACTAAACCTAAGTCTTCCAAAAGGGCATTAATCTGTTAAGTAAAGATAAGGTATTACTTTTCTCCCTTATGGGATTTTAAAAAGTATATCATCTTCAGCTTACCCTTCCTTTAGTATCGAAATTTCTAGTCGAGTCGGATTGCTGGAGAAGTGACGTAAAAAGAAGAGTTTGTCGAACACTCATATCAGGTGTTAAGTCTAAATGTCTAGGGACATAGGCTACACATCTTTCTAATTTCGAAGGAGGCATGTATAATCCGTTTAAAACTATATCACCTCGAAGCCTACACCTCCATTTTCGATGCCGATTAGACAGTACATCTAACAACGCTGTGCCTTCGCGCTCTAGAGAATAAAATAAAATAATTAATAAATTATAACATTTTCTTTACGAATAATTCAACTTACCTGAAGCAGCTAGTACCGCTAGGATTTCTCCACTCTTAACTTCAAACGATAAACGATCAAGAAGTCTGAGTTTAGTTCTTGCTCCTCCGCACAGAGTATGCCAAGTAGATGATTTGTCTTCTTCATAGTATAAGTCTCTTACTTGCAGATGAGGATGACGAATTCCATTTATTTCAAACTCGCTAGAAGCAGAATAGATATTGTCTTTTGGAAAATACTTGGCGTTAAGTATGTTTTGGCTATAAAAAGTATTGATTTTGGCATCGGATTTTCCGTCTGGACCAGAACCACGCGATAGTAATGATGCGTGAGAACCTGCATAACTCCTTTCTGCTCTACTTTCTGAAAAATCTTTAGAACTTTTATCAGTTCGCAATAAATCTGCCTCGCTGCTTGCTTTTAATCTCTTCTCCGTTTGCCCAAATGATGTTTCTACCATTGGACGTGGATCTTTCTGTATGATGTGCTGTCTGAAGTCAGGATCGCTACGTACCCTTCGACGATTCATCTGAGGAGAACCATCTTCACTAGAATCATATCCGCTTGAGCCGTCTCTATGTAATCTATGAGGATGAACTCTTGGTAAGCCAAAACGTAGATAAGTCTGTGCGTTAGAACCTAATTCAGATTTCCTTTCTCTAGGGCCATATTTTGGATGATTTAGTATAGTTTGAACCGTAGTTTCTTCCAGTTGAAAGTTTCCAAACGGACGTCGACTCTTATCTCCAGTACCCAAAGCACTATCAGTAAATTCCGAATTTAAATTCTGCCTGTATATACTCCATGCATGGAGATCTTCAGTAGTTCTCATTCTTCCGGCTGGTTCGGAAAGAGTGCTCGGAACCGCATATTTTCTCTCTACTGGATTAAATTCCGACATTTTTTTCTGAAACAATATGTAACAAATAAATTTAAATGTTTTAATTTCGAACAACAGGAAGTATTTAAACACGTGACCTCTTTATTTTGTTATGTTCTAACCTCTGGAGGTCAGGACGCTTCCACCACTTAACCCAAATCTACTGTAAAACTCCCATAGTCAACATCAAATCCTATAACGACAAAATAGCATCGTTTTGACAATTTTCAACAATTATAAACAAGAAACTCTGTAAAATAAATATATATATTTTATTACTACCGATATTTATTGAACTGTTATACTTTTTTCATTGTTAAATCTTATCTTCACGCATAATTGCACAAATCACGATTTGTGCCGATTACTGTGTTTTTTTTATTGCACAGGAAAATGTAAGAAAAACTTGTATTAACTGATAAACGCTTCCTTAATCGATGTAATACTACAATATCCGAATTTTTTCATTATTAAATAAAAAAATCAACGAAATTCCGTCGAGATTTTTAAAAATTACGAAGATTTACTATCCTATTGTAGATAAGAAACAAATTTTTTATAAACAAGTTTGAGATGAGATGAGAATCTCGGTCCATTTTTATTTCCTTGACATATATCTCCGGGCATATAAAGTGCAAACAATTAGTGACGTCTAAGATCAATCATACGTCAGGTAAAAGCTGGGAAAATCGAAAGTAGAACTCTTCCTTAATCCCATACTGGATAACAAGATTTAAAACGTATAATTTATCGAATATATTATGAAACATTCGAGTTCTATATTGTAGAGGATCAAAGCTGGAAAATTCAATTATTAAATTTAAATTAACATTAAGATACACAAGAAAGAATATCAGAAAGAATTGAATATATCATTCATCGAGTCATCTAGTATAAAACTAAAAAGAAAAACAGATTGAATAAGTGCTAAGGCACTTAACCTTATATTACGTGTCATGACAATTAAACAGCGAAAATTCCTGACGATAATAGGTCAGCAACAGGATTATAAATGTATAAATTATTATTGCTGGCCGATTATCATTGTGCCACACCTTTTTTTCGAAAATATCATTGGATATAACATTTCTACTTTTTAAACATGGAAAAAAATGTCTAATCGATGATTTTGACGCGATATATAATCACCCACGTAGCTTAAATTTGATATAAAACGGAGACTCAATCTCTGGTCAGTCGAGATTTTTTAAATTAAAGTTCACGCAATCGAATTTTTGTTCGGACGATTAGTCAGTATATTTTATAAAAGTTTAATTTATTATTATTTTTCGCTAAAAATATATATCACTTTAAGAAAGATTTCGTAAAGCATTTTAAATTTTATATGGTTTTTTTTTTTAATAAATTTTAAACAAAAATGTAAAAACTGTATATATCAGCGTTCGAAATTTTGCACTGTTCTAACGTTATGCATGAACTCATCATATTTGTTAATGAGTCTTCGTCTACGAGGGACACCCACCAAAAACGGCACACCCACGGATGCAATCAAGTTCATTCTAATGGCATTTTAGGACTTTAGCAGCATTTCTTTTAGTCTAGACTTGTTATTGAAGTTGAACGACATTGTAAAGTGGCAAGTTCACCAACCTCCGAAAAACTTCGCCGACTAGATTATTTCGCAGAAACTGCCTTAAGCATTTTTCTTAAAAATCGAGTATGGTGCCGGTGTTGAATTTGCGAATAGGAAAAACAACACCCTATTGTGTTTGGGTTTTCTTCGGGGTGGGAACTGAAAGGTGAATCTCTCTCTCTCTATACCGCTCCCAATCTTGGCAGATTTTTGTCGTCACGCCTTTGACCCCGATAATAAAAAAAAAAAAATCAGGCGAAGAAAAATAGAAATCTATTCGAACCATTGTTTTTTTTTCCTTTTTCATCTTTTATAACTAAGTTGGCAATCATTGACTTTCGATGACAAGATAGACCACTTTCACTTACCAAGGACAAGTTTCATCCTTGATTAAAAGAAAGTTGACAATCTGTAGGTGGCATCACCCACCGAGTTATTCATAAACCTTGACATTTCTTACCTATTGCTCAACCTTATTCCTTATAGAAGTAATAGGTACGTAACAGTTAACCTGCCCAAATAAATAGAAATTGCTAATAATTTCTAAAAAATAACTGTACAAAAAGAATGATAACATTACATTTAAAAAAATTAAATCAAATAGGAAAAATAAGCAGAATTTCCTTATATTATAATGTAGAGAGTATAAATATATAAAATATTGCAGGTAGTAAAAATTATTATTATTGATATATACTGTATCGAAAGAATTGTAATTTTTATGTAAATCAAAATTATAAATTATTCGAGATAACGAATTGTTTATTTTTAAAATGCAAAAGTATCCAAACTAAATCACCTTCCAGAATAATAATAATAATAATAATAAAAACGTCGTAAAAGGACTTTCCTGCTTTATGGTTCAAGCTGCACTTGTCACCGAGAAGGACATCGTAATTACGACTTTTATCCGAAACTCATTTACATGACTTACACGTATACATCAGAGAAGTGCGGTAATAAATACAGTACGTAGAAAGAGAAATGTACTAAACCAATAGAACAAACAGCGCACGTTTCCTCTTTATCTTTCGATTAGAAGTTTATAATTTCTTTCAGTATAAACCGCTACGTGCCTATTTTGAAAACATGTATTTTAGACTATTATTAATCGTAATTGTTTCGTATGGTATACATGGATATATGCTCTACTTTGCTCCGTTCTTCCGCTCCACTTAATTCGACCACATAGCCCCAGGAGAGATTTTTTTTGAGGCGTAACTATCATGGCGGATTTTTCTCCTTCCTTAATTAATAATTAAAATACTAAAATTCATTATAAAACAAACTTGTTCCAAAATCGAGAAAAAAACAACCGGTAAAACTTTTCTCAAAAACAAAAAGGTAATTTTTATTTAAAAATATTTTTTCCTCTAAAAAGTGTTGAAAATATTTTGTTTGATTTAATTCGGGAATATTTAACGTCATCCTATTTGATTTTCAGTAAAAATATTATCTCAGAAACCGTTTTTGAATCTTCAAATTAAAGAAAAATGCAATTCTAACGATAATTTATTGTGATAAAAAATATAAAAATACGAATAAGGAATAAAAATCTTATATGACATTGAAACTTTATATACTGTTCAGTACTTTACTTACCTTTCTTATGACATCTAGGGCATTCAGATTCTTAACTTTTCCCTCTAGCTGGATCCATCATTCGTTCTAACGTCGGAAACTTACTAAAATTTTCCTAAAATAGGGAGAGAGAGAGTGAATATATGACTTAAACTGCTTGACCAAACGTCACTTCAATAAAATGAGTACGTTTGTAAGAAACCTCCAAAGTATCAAACCGGTTTTCTATTATTTGTGCATACCTCCCCTTAACAAACAGGTTTTCGGACTATACCAGTCGACCAATAGGTTTCACTCTAACTTCTACCTTCAATTTCACCTATGTCGATGCTAACCTGTTACTCTCACTATTCCACACAAAATCCAACGTTATTGGTCCGTTTTGCGTAGATCTAATTTTCGTCTCCAATTGGAGTTAGATAAATTTGGTGACGTACAATTACAACATATTATCGCACAGAAGACAATCAGCCCGCATGGGATTTAGTGGGGAGGTTAGAAGCCATGTTAGGTACGCTGTTTTTAAAAGCTCTTTAAACGCTGGCTACCAACTCGATTTTTTTAAAGAGCGCAGGTAAGGAACATACGATTCTCTCTTCTCGATCTCGGTTTATGATGTTAATAGAGTCCAAACTTTGTGGTGCGAAATATAATAATATCTTTTTACGTGCAACCGTAATAACATTTGTGGAGTTTGGATTAATTTGATATAGTTACGGACGTTTTTAAATTAAAATTTACTTCGCGCCGTTGATTTTCTTTATTCAGATAATTATTAATAACAACAAGAAACTGCGTATTGTCAATATATTCAGTAACCAATATAATGAATTGTTTAATTTTTCATTCTAAGAGTAACATCGGCCGTGGGAACAAGGACGAAAACTCAACCACGCCTATAACTGCTTGGAACGTTTCCTATCCATAGTTTTGGTTATAAAACGTGGGAGAAGAAAAAACGGGAACTAGTCGAAGGACGTTCGTTTTTAAACTTTACAGATGAGTGGTACGTTATTTGTTTACCTTTTGTTATGTTTGTTTATGCTATGGGTGTAATAGAATTTTAGGTGCTGTGTGGGGATAGAGTGAAAGTTGATAGCTCCACCCGACGCGTCGTTTCACTTAGCGACGCGACGCGCTGGAGAATTTATTTTAGTTATAATTAATGTAAAAAAAAATAAATCTTACTACTTATTTATAAGCATTTTATATGATTATAAATTGTGGAAAGATTACAATTTTTTTGCCTCGTATATGCTAGTGTCGAGTGCAAATGTTTCTGTAAATCGAATGTTTGCAATTTATGTCACAATCGCATAATGGAATCAATAAAAACCTATAAATTGCAATCAAAAACCTTCAATCTGTAACAGAATGTCATCAGTGGACATAGGTGAATAGATAAAATATGCCCATCTATGTCCACTGACGATAATTTAATGAACATAGATGGGCAGATAAAGTATGCCCATCTATGTCCAATGATGATAATTCAATGGACATAGATGGACATACTTATCTTAATTCGTTATAGAGGAGAAAATATATATTTTTTAATTGATAAAAGAAATAAATATATTCAATACATTCAAAAACATAACATGTAAATTAGTGAGATTCGATGCTTCATATTCTTATATATTCACATGTTCTTAGTGACACAAATAAGTGCCGTCGAGGTCACATTAATAATATAGACTGACTAAAAACACTGAACCGCCTAGGAAGCGACACATTTGCTAATCGTTATATCACTCCTAATTTTTTCTAACTTTTCCATTACTTCCCAACATGACGTCAGTTTTGCCCACATATCCAAATTGAAAAATTTGTTGCACTTTTTTTCAAACCGAACGTTTTAAAGAAAGTTTGACTCATTCAACCAGTTTCAACCCGGATTTTCCTGTTAACAGTATTATCAGATTTCTAAATAAAATTTTAAATATCATTTTTTAAGATCTTTCTTACTTTTTTCTTTTTTCTTGTCACAAGTATTATTAGTTTATCAATTTAAGAATGGCATTAAGTTCGTTCTTAAATCAATAAATAAAATTAGCGTTTTTTTTTCTTAAAAAAAAAAAAAACAGATTGTTCCCGATATTCATTAATGCATAAAATATTTTGTGAACAACTTTTTAATGTTTACTTACTTGTTAGTATTATGTTATGTTATGTAGCAAATTATTCTTATTGTTCGTTTGTCGATAATTTACATTTTTTTTTATGTTAATTGTTTCTTTTTTTTTTAATATTTTACATAATAATTTTTTAATTTAATTGTCTTATTTTGTTGGTTGTAGAATTATTAATTAATAAAACATAAACTTATCAATAAACTGATTAAAAAATAACTTAACAATTAATAACTTACCAATTAATTTATGCTAACTTATCAATTAATTTATGCTATTCGAAGTGATAAAAATGATTTTTGTTTTAATTACTTTATGGTTTCTATTATAAAATTTACTAGAAATGGTTTCAGAAGCTAACATTGTTTTAAAGAGAATAATCATCAGATTTTATTAGTAAATTATACTTATTTTCGTCACTATGCAGGGCTAGCTTTTGTGTTTTTACTGAAAGAAGTATCCTCGGGAAATAGTTTTAGTTTGAAACACGTTTCTTCTATCGTGCAGTAACACTTCCATCTCAAACCCATTATTACATCACATTCCGTGACATTATTGTGACTGCGGGTCACCTGTGTCATCGGAGATTATCTAGCATCTTTGCATAACCAGGAAGTTTCGAAGAGTGATAGCGTGCCATACACTAAATCGGTAACTCGAAGTTACTTTATAATTGTTATTAAATTTCTTTTTCTGTTTGATGATTTCAGCCATGATATCCAGCGATCACGTGTTGGAGTTGGATAGCGTGTTCCATTCGGGACAGCTAGATAAACCGTCGTTTTTGCAAAAAGTTACAGGACCTAAAGTCGTAGGAGCAATTTTGAAAGATGTCACGATGGAAGTTCACGCGGGAGAAGTCATGGCTATATTAGGTTCTAAAGGTAAATGTTCTTTTGTTGTGTGTGTGTGTGTATGTGAAGTGGTGACGTAATGTATTGTCATTAATTAAATTTATAAAAAGAAGGTCGAGTTAATTCTGAACAAAAGAGATTTTTGTATTAAACGGTGCACTAGTGTTCGAGTGCTTCAAGGTTAATATGTTTTATGAGTAAATTATGACTATTGTTTTGTAGTAGTTAAACGAAAGTGGAATAAGAAAACACTTTCATTTTTGTATTGTGTTTAATTATAAAACAAATGCTGAATTCAGTGTAGAAGTAAAGAAAATAAGATGCAGGATATCTATTCACTGATAAAAACAATTTTATAAGAGCATTGAATAAAAATACTTTGATATAAAATCTATCATAAAATCTCGTTTGTTATTTATAAAAATATCATTGAATAAGTTATAGGAATTTTAGATACATACACACGCTTTTCACGTTACATTAAACATAAATTTACATGTCAAAAAAAAACAATTTTCAATAGTTAAATAATTGTAAAGTTATTTGAATTGTTTTCTCGATTTATTTCTCAAAGTTGATTCAATTTTCCTGTTGCTGGTAGTGGGAAAAGGGCATTGTTGGAAATAATTGCCAGACAGGCTTCTGGTACTACTCACGGACAAATACTTTTAAACGACGTGCCTATATCAGCAAAACTGTTTCAAGAACAATGCTGTTACGTACAAAGAAACAGCAATTTGCTACCCGGATTGACAGTCAGACAGACATTGAGTTATTCGGCTCAATTGTCCATCGGATCCAAAGTATCCGGCTCCGTTAAAAGAAACAGAGTAAGTTATGTAGAATTTTTCTTTCGATAATAAAAGTTACAACGCAGTAAACAAAAGAATAACAGGCACAAAAATGATTGACAGGTAAAACAAGCCATGGCTGACCTCGCCTTGAACCAAGTTGGTAACAGAGAAGTCAGTACCCTTTCTCCCAGCGAATATAAACGTTTAGCAATTGCAATTGAAGTAGTTCGAGATCCAGGTAAAAAGGGGTTATTTAAAGATGTTATCTCTTATTTAACTCGTTGAAAGAATACAATAGAAAGTCTTGAATTTCATTAAAAGCAAAACATTTTTTTTTTAAATTTAAATTCGGCTGCAAAAATAATCATTTAAATTAAACAGTTTTGACCTGTTTTATACCTGTGATTTTCGCAAATTAAAAACAAAAAGAAAAAAATTAATTTTCAGTTTTGCTGTTGCTGGACGAACCCACTCACGAATTGGATCCCCTCAATACATATTTCATCATATCGATATTATCGAATCACGCTAAGAAATATAACAGAATTATTTTAGTAAGTATGGAGAAACCTAGATCGGACATATTTCCGTTTTTGGACCGAGTAACTTACTTGTGTCACGGAGAAATAGTCTATACAGGTAAGCGATTTATTTATTTAGAAAGATAATTACGCTCTCGATTTGCATTTTTAACGATTAAAAATAATAAAAAAAAATTAATTGACAGGAAGTACACGAATGATGCTAGATTATTTTCGAAGTATAGGATTTCCGTGTCCCGAACTAGAAAATCCCTTAATGTATTATCGTAAGTTTACTGTTAACCATTTTGTTTGATAATTTATTAAATTATATTCACTTTCTATAAATTATATTTCAGTTTGTTTGTCGACTGTTGATCGACGATCGAGAGAACGTTTTATCGAATCTAGCACGCAGATATCTTCTCTGGTAGACAAGTTCAAAATGGAAGGTGCTCGTTATAGAAAGTTTGGAACACCTACACCCGAAGTTATAGATCAAAACGACTCGCAATATAAACTACCATTAACAGCTTACGGTCAGCCGTCCTGTGGTCAGGTGTACTTCGCACTCTTAAGGTATCCGGTTAATAAATGCAGAATATTTGAGAAACGAACATTTATATGATATTCTATTTATTATTACTTAACAGGAGATCATACGCTTCACTCTTTAACTGCAATTCCAGTTCTTTCAAGTCGTTGTTGTTGCGCTTTCTTTGTATACCGGCTTTCTTTACGTTCCTCTTCCTTTTTTATTATCCGTTAGATAATTATCAGCATAGTTACATCACCAGAAACGGTCTGATCCTCAATTGCCTCATGATCACGTCTTTTCTATCCACTGCCATCACAGCGGTTACTTGTAAGTAACAATTTTACATCGATCTCCTACAATATTGCTTATAAAAAAATTATTATATGCATATATCTTGCAGATGCACCGTTTCGCACTAGATATTATCAAGAAACCAAGGAAGGTATGTACGGAGGCGTCACGTTTATCCTCAGCCAGATAGTATACAGTCTACCTTTAAGTGCCATGACTGTCTGGGTCGGAGCGACTATCATTTATGCGTAAGTAGTTCCATTAATGTAGTACGTAATTTAAGCAACAGATGGCGCTATAAGCAATATGTTTATTTCTAGTGGCACTCCGATGTATCAAGAGTGGGATAGATGGGCCAAATTTTGCGCCGTTCTGTGGACCGTTTACATATTTGCAGAACACCAAACCATGATTTTAATGTACTATATAAGAAGTTCCTTTACGACATTCGTTACCAGCATCTACATCCTGGTAGTGTACATAACACTAGCAAGTGGAACTGTCAGGTGCTGAATAATTTTTATTCATTTATATATTAACAAAAATAACAATAATAATAATAATTATTATTATTAAAATTCCTTTTCCAGGTCTCTCATAGCTTTACCTAGATGGCTTTATTATCTCAGTTACGGAATTATATATCGTTACGCTGGAGCGTTTTTAAACTCAAACGAGTTTAGCGATAACAGAGAGTTAACATTTCCAGGTAAATTTATGAATGGATCGGAAGTATACACGTGTCCTAAGAATAATTTACCTGGTCATTGCGTCTACTTGAATGGTACGCATTATCTAGAACAGAGGTATTCCAGTGACGATTTAAATGACGATCTGAATTTCGGTATCTGTTTCGCTTTCGTTGGAGGAATGTGGTTGTTGAGTGTATTTGTTTACCTAATCAAACCGCCTCATTTCATAAGTACAAAGTTCAATAATTAATTCACGCAATTTTACTTATTATTACTATCATTATGTCGAACTGAAGGGGAAGTGCATTTACTTACACAAATACTGCCTTACATTAATTTTTTTAAAGATATAAATAATTTATATACAGTATTTTGTAATGTAATTTTTAACACCTGTTTTTTGTTGTAAATAAAATATTTTTTAACATTTTTAATGTTGTGTGCAGTTGTATTTAAATATACGGCAATGGAACGATGCAACGCATAATTTGAATTACGCAAATTATGCAGATTGTTCGGCATCTTACAGTTACACTCGGAGAATTCGAAATACGTTACGAGAGGAGAAAAATTGTTAAAACAACTCTTAATTACTACAGCAAACAATTTTTCGTGGAAGAGGAAAGCGCTATATTTCAAACACGAAAACAATTCGGTCGGTATTTAAGTCCACAAAACAGGAACTATGGACAGTTAATTCAGACGAGTGTTAGTGTAAGAAGAACTTGCATCATCATGTGCCAACGTGGTTAAATTGCATCACTGTAGAGTATTTGACACAACGGAGGTTTGATAGACAGCACTGGCAGTGTACTGAACATAACAGCAGGCTATCTGTTTTAGCCACGGTCCCAAAACACAACTTAGGATAGTATTACATCACTGTCAGTTCCTATGTCGGCTTATACAAACAGTAGCAAAGGGACCAGGCCAGGTAATGACGAGTGACCCCTCCACATTGGGAATTCACAAGCTCATCATTGTCTCTCTTTAAGAAAGCGTTGAGTTGTCATCTTCTTTTTTAACTCGCTTAAAAAAAACTCGGCACTTTCTATTGAGTAAATGGATACTGGCAGAATTATATTATACATTACATTACAACGTAATTTATTTTTAAAATCTAATGATAATATCAGCATACGCCCAATTTAATAATGAAAAAAAAAATTTTTTTTTTTTAATTATTTTCTGTTTCGGGGTTTTGTTTATTCCAGATTAAACAATTCCGATTAGGCGGTCGAAAAATAAACAGTGTTGTAAACAAACATGTTAAAGTTCATAAAAGCATTTAGGCGTGAAAAGTACGTGTTAAAGAAGAATAAAAATACTCTTTATCGTCTGAAACAATCGTAAAGATAGAAAGAGCAGCTGCATCCATCTGGCTACATATGCCGAACAAGGATGCTCTAGATAATTATTTAAAACATCATTTTTCTTAAAAGAACTCTCTATTATAAACAATCCATTTGTGCGAATTATAGAATATTGTTTTTTTAAAACAATTTAGTTTTTATATATTAAATGATAAATTTCGTGATTCACATCTGGCAGCTTTTCTTTCTCTTCTCTAGTTAAATTCTTCGAAGAAAATATTTTTCATCTCTTACAGAATCAAAATTATTATTTCCTTAACAAAGCCAAAAATTTTTGTCGATTCGATTTTCGGATAAAATTTCTTATTCGTAAACTCTTTAAGATTTAATTTATGAGAAGATCGAATTTAAGAATATTCTTTAAACTCGGTTATGCATTAAAAAAAACTGTATATTTTTTTCTCTGGTTTTAATCGTTCCACGAATGCTTCGTACTACTTGTCAAACCTGGGATATCGTTTCCGAATGTGTGAGAGAGTCATTCAGATATAACTTTCTAAGAAGTGAGCAGGTACACATGACAGATCGTTTCGTTTCCTGAGCCTTTTGGCTTAAATTACTGATACTAGAGAGCTAATAGTTACAGTCTTGGCCGAGTAGCAGTCGGTTATTCCCCCGAAGTCATCAATCATTTCCAACACAGATCATATGAATGTTCGCAAATTTTCACATGTTCTTCCGTCTCAAATATGAATGGATATTTAACATGGAAGATCCTCAACACTTTACTCGCATTCTTACGAGAAAAATACTCAAAGAACACTTACCATTATGATATAGCTAAAAAATAGATACTCTTGTGTAAAGAAAGTTTTCGTAATTCAAACATTATTTGAAATGCATAGCTTACGCTCTTACTAAATTTCTTCAGTACTTATATTCGATGCGAAAAGCAAAATATAGTAATTATAAAAAAAATAGAAAAAGTAACTCGGTTATTTTAAATTTAGCCAGAGATGATAAAAAATAAAGAAACTAAAAAATTTAGGAAACGCTGATCTGGTATAATTAATCTAAAGAAACAAATCCCAATTAGTGACGAAATTTCATTGGCTCTATGCACTACGAAAGATTCCAAGAACGAATAGAAACAATCCAGAATATCTTCCCAAATATAAATCAGTCACGTGAGCTGCGAAACTATTTTGAAATCGAATTAGAGTAATTAGAGGCGCGAATGATAAATGGTAAAGTGTACAAGCTTCATTTTTCGTTACATTTACTTGGCATGACATGCAAAGTATCACTAATGAGTCACAGAAAATAGAGCGAGTAACAAAACGCAATAGACGCGAGTTAACATTCATCACGGGAACGTAACGCTTAATGGATGAAGTTTAAAACAAACACTTTATGTTATAAGCCAGGAAAGATGGCTGAATTCCAAACAATAGACCGAAACTCGTTGGAGAGTTAAAACTTCTGCTGGAGAGTTAAAAGTTACTGCTATAATCACGTAGATACGAAAATTTCGAGCAAAGAATTCTTTAATGATCAATTCTAATGTCACAGGAGGAGCCGGGAAATGAATAGTGACATGATGACACGCGCTGGCTGTACACGCTTGTCAAAAGCCATCTTGTCCAACCATATGAGGTCATTGGTTCCCCATCTGGCTGGTGTTATGTTCACCCCCGACAGAATACCGGCTTGTAAATGTCAATATCGATTATAGAGTCGCGAATAGATGACATTAAACAATCGATTTTCTCAAAAAAGGCGCATATGGTTTGATATACAAAGTTGTGTCTTAGCTCCATTACTCTTGTTCCTCTCAAGCGAGTTTGATCTTATCTGCTCTTCACGGCTCGATTCCCATCATGCAGACTTCTTTCCAGCATCGGTGACAAGAACGAACAATGGGTTCGATTGTGGTGCAGAGTACATCAGCTTGTTGACTGTGCAACTGAACGCCGAAGATAGAATAGCTAGATTAACTTAACTTCGGATATAAAAATTCCAGCCGATTATTTTTAGAATAATAATAATAATTCGGTTAGTGATTCGGCAAGTAAACGCCATATCTTTTTTCTTAAGATGCTGTAACGGTGTTATGGGTGTGCAATCCTTCCATGGGAGGAGCTGTAAAGTAGAAGACTTATCCTGAGTCGGAGGTGGAGTTTAACTGACATTTCCCCGCCCATGGGCCAAGTGCTGGCATCACAGACATTAATGTGATATTCTAGATAGATTCAACTGAGTACGACTTTGACTACCTAATGACGACCTTATCTGCTATCAGAACATCTATTTTGTTAACAGGTGTGGATTGATGTGTTTCTAAATCCGAAAATCTGTGAGTAATTGTTGTTGATATAACGTAAAAATAGTTTTAAAATAGTTTTTTCATATTAAACATTTTAATATTCAGTAAAATAAAAAAAAAAGAAACGTTTACTTAAAATTATGTAAGAATAAAAACTTTAATATAAATCTGATGAGAATGTTATAGTTTAAACTAAACCCGATGATCAATTTCTAAATAAGTCCATAATTAAATAAAAGTTTCTCTTGAGGATTAAATTCTAAACTAAGGATTAGATCTAAAATTAAGTATCATTTCCTATCAGTTTAATGAGTCGGATCGCAAGATTATAAATCTAATGACATAAAGTTATCAGTTTTATCCAACACAATCTCAGGCCTCATTAACCTAGTAGTGAGCGACAAAAACCATTTTTGTTTTATTATCTAGCCAATTTTTGGCCTTATCAGACTTTTATTTTGGATTCGTACGAAACAAATCATAACAACGTGACAGGTCAAAATAATAAACACTTGTCCACGTGTGCTGCTGTGTAATCGTGATATAAAATTAGCCAGAAGTTGCTATTGCCGACACCACAAAGAATAAGTCGAGAAGTGATGGATACCATCTGTTTGCTTTCTCTCGCAGATCTTGTTGAGTACTTTGAAAACACAGCGTGAGACATTTTATTAAAGAAAAGAAACCTGCTCAAGCCATATATTTGTCCTAAATTATATTTTTAGTTGTTTAAGAATTAAACTAGGGTTCCTAGAAGTTAGAGACGATCTTTATTAACCTTTAACAAGTATGAATTCTGATTTTAATTTGAGTATTTAAGATATCTTGACTAAAATTATTTTTTTATATCAAAAGCATTTCCCAGAACATAAAAAAAGTTTTATGAAAAATTATTAGCACTTTTTTTGATATTTGATTAACTGTAAAATTACTGTATAAATTTAAAATTTTTTAGCAAAATGAGTCAACTAACAGATGTTTATCTTAATTATATCATCAAACTTTATTTTTCACTAATTTACTTTTGAATGTTTAGATAAGTTACGTTATTTCAGTTCAAGATATGATCTATATTAAAATGTAATTATGCATTTTAACTAAAAGAAAATATTATTTATTCTGTTTTTAAAAAATATTTCGTATGTAACATCTTGTAATTTTACAAATATTGATAGAAGTTTCAATTCTAATTTAATGGCGACATATCGGAAGATTTATCGCAAGAAAAATCTACAACAGATTAAATTAGTTAAAAATAACCTAAATTAATTATTTATTTATATTACATTTATATGGACTTTATAACAATACAAAACTATAGATATTTCTGAAAAATTTATACGTTTAGAATCCAAATTAATATTTCGAACAAAACAAATGTTATGAAAGTTCAAAATTACAGTATAATTAAATTTTATTAATATATATATAAGTTATATCAGACTTACTTAATTACAAAATCTAAAAACACATTTCAATCTGATTTAATATTTTCTAAACAGGACTGATCGAACTTGAAAAATATTTAATATTTTTCAAATGCGACATTTATCTAAATTCGTAATTTCGTTTAAATCTAAATTCGTATTTTTCTTATATATATATTTTCTAAATTTCAACATTTAATTTTTAAAAGATATATTTTTAAAAATATTAAATGCAAAAAACTACTTTTATATCAATTTTATAGTTTTTTTAATCGTTAAAGCGAAAAATGTTTCCTCGGAGAAATAAAATATAAAAGAGTTACATTTTAATAAGTTCGCTTTAATTATTTAATCATATAGATTTCGTAAATACTATATTTAAGATTATTTCTACCTAATATGAAAAGTTTACAAATTTCGAATTTTCAAAAATGGTCAAGGTATATACAGGCTAGCGCTTCCCAGAACTATTATAGATCTGAATAACTAAGCTTAATTTAATTGACAATATTTGGTATAATTAATATTCTCTGAAAAATCATTGTAATGTTTCTCAATATTTTAGATAACTTTTATCAATTAAAAGACAAATTATCTATTATATAGTTATAATGAACACTTCTAAAGAGGTAGAAATTCTGAGACCAGACAGTACTTCTGGCCTGAGTCAATCTGATGTAGAAGTGGAAACAGCTATTTCTTCCGATAGTTCTGCCAAGCAAAGCAGAAGATTATTGAGAACACCCAAATGTGCACGATGTCGAAATCACGGTGTAGTGTCCTGTCTAAAGGGACATAAGCGATATTGCAGGTGGAGAGATTGTCAATGTCCAAATTGCTTGCTGGTGGTGGAAAGACAACGCGTTATGGCTGCTCAAGTAGCACTAAGAAGGTAAGTACACAAATTTGTTTAAAAAAAAATCTCTAAAATTTATTAGCTTATTATAATGCTAAAGAATTTGTTAATATGCCAATTTTACTCTCTGTTGAGAGAGCAATAATAACGGCTAAGAAAAGAAACAAAGTTTAAAAGATTTTTCAATAACATTTTTAGATTTTTTAGTAAATTTGAAGTAACACAGTGGTGTTTTTCAGGATTTTGGATCGAAGAATTTTAATTTTCCAAACAGCGAAAAATTCTTAAAAATGAAAATTATATTCATTCTTTTAAACGTTATTTGTGAAATTCTAACGGAGGATTTGAATCGTCTAAATCCTACAAGCATTAATTATGAATCATTATTTCTGGCACTAATTTTATGAATCCTTTTATACAGTATATAATCTATATGCATGTAGTTAATGCATTTTTTGCTCTTGACTCGTTTTTCGTTTTTTAAAGACATTACTTAAAATTACAGGATATTTTTCATAACTTTCTTAAAAATATTCTATGCCAATTTGAAAGAATAATTTTATCGTTTATATCTCTTCATTTATCATTCTCGGTTGAACAAACTTCACAAAAGAAACCGACAAAGTATCCAATTTTCCAAAATTAAACATAGAGCCAACATGTAACAAAAATGTCTCCATCTTTCTTCCCTATTTACAAATTAGTAAGCTTTCTTCCTATCAACCTACGCATGACAGTGCAGTGACAGGCAGAGTAGATTATCTAACTTGATATTAAATCAAAGACAGGTGAAAGGACAGAACCGAAAACAAGTATCTAAGATATTCAAAAAATTCTACTGGAATACATACAGTATACGGCCGGAAATATTAGTGAGAAAAATTCAGATTTCTATCTTGAATCTGTCATATGTTTTTCTTCTTTCCTTCCTTTTGTATATTTAGTTAATGGAAAAGGGCACGGGATTCCCGAATATTCTGTAATGGATGCAATTCCAGCTAAAACTTAAGATAATCGGATTACTTCAACAGATAAAAGAAAAGCAAAAGGCTAATTTATTTCGATAAAAAATAATCAAAAATATTAGTATCGTATATTTATGAATCTAAATAATTATGACAAAATAATTTATTACTATTTTTCCTATTTTATAAATGCAAAGATAAAATATCTGCCAGACAAATTTTATATGAGTCATAAAAGATTTCTTTGTTTGTCGTCGCTAAATAGTCATCGTTAAATTTTATTTCGTCTAATAACATTATAACTTAAATTTATTTCTATGCATTCAATATATAATGGAACAGCAAAATAATTTAAAATGTCGGAAACAATGTTTTCAATCAAAACATCGATCTTCTTTAGACGATTTTATTCTATACTTAAATTTAACACATATAATATATGAAAATAATATATAGCAATTTATAAAAATATAAAATTATAAATATAAATAAATAACTAAAACTTCGTTGATCTTTAAAACATAAATCGAACAATTCAAATATCTGTGTGTGAAATAAATTTAAAAATTCAACATGTTGGATTGATTTCACACATAGTTTTAGAAAAATTATGCATAAAAAATATATTTGGCATTTGAAGAATATCATTAATTAATAGTATATAACTTTTTGTAATTAATTTTTTTTTATAAAATTTAATAATATTTAATAATTAACTCTATATAGTAAATTTAATAATATTTAATAATTAACTCTATATAGTAAATTTAATAATATAAGCCTAAAATATGTTAACCTTTATATAAATTAGCATATTTTAGGCTTTTATATAATTAAATTTTATTACATAAAATGAAATCTTAAAATTTCAAACAGATTGCATAAAAAGTCCAACAATATTTATATTTCAAAAGTAGATCTATAATATTTTGCATTTATAAGTTATTACAACATTGATTTATAAGTTAGTTTAATTACGAAATGATGATGATGCGAATATATTTCAAATCCTACAAAATGAAAACGAAACTATTATAAATCATCAATGAGAACAGTTACCTTTAGTGATTGATTGAAAAATAATAGCATTTTATTACATATTTGGAAGTTACATCACTAGTTGCGGTATTTAAATATACACTTCAGACATGACTATAGTCTTATACGATTGCTTAAGATTGAAGAAGGGCATAATCATGCCAGAAATGCATATCTGTATATGGCAAGTAGTGATGTAACTTTAGTTATGTAATAAAGTTCTGTATTTTCCATAATCAATAAAGGAGTAAGGATAGCTGTTCTCATTTGTGATTCTAATGGCTACATCTTCATCGTATTATATAAGTTGTTTCGAACAGTTCAAACTGCCAATTAAATAACTTAAAATTCAGTATTATATATTAAGATTATCATATTATTTATTTAGATTGATTCGATTTTAAAACTAGAAGCATATTCTAAACTTGTATTCGTATAATTTTCAATTCGAATTTTAGTATTAACATCGGAATGTAGGCATTCAAATTAAATTTAAGACAGCTGTAGGCTTTAGATATAGCAAGGGCATTTGGCTAAAAGTAAATTTAGTCTTTGCATAATAAAAACAACTTATTTATAGATTAGCCAATTATAAAGATAGAGTATGACTTATCAAAACTAAACAAATAAGTACGGTAGGTTATATGTTCATCGGAATCTGAATTTCATCTTGCATTTTCTAAGTAATGAAAATACTAATATCACCTACTATTAGAGGGAATATTGCAAATAATAAGATCGTTAATTCAAACTCGCTCGAATTTTTCGTTCATTGAGACGGAAATGGCATATGACCCGCCTTTTTCAAAAAGGTACAGCCCTCAGTTCTGACAGAGTACAGCTGAAATGATATAAATTATGCTACAGATAAAGACGATTCAGAAATATCTGCAACTAGGCCAGTTTTAGTATTGTAAAAAATTGCCCAATTTGCATCTTGAAGCATAAATAAAACAATTTAGTTGAAGCCTAAGTTTCACCGACCAAATAACTTTCTTGATAATCGGCAAAATATTTGGTCGGATTATTTCTGATATTAAAAAAATATTTAGAAATTGACCTTTATGAAAGATCTCTTAAAGTCTATACAAATTACATGGCAGATTGCATTTGGATAATTTAACAATTATTGCATTAGTAGCATCATCATTTTGCCGACAGAAAATAAAAATCTGTCTTGTAATGAGCATATAATTTCAAAGTTTTGTCTATTTATCTTGAATTGTATTTAATATAAAATACTGCTTAATAATTAAATTTTGCATATTTGACGAAATATATATACTATTATTTAAGTGAAATTTGAAATATTCGTTTATCACATTTCTACGAATGATATTGCTAGTCATCTGCGCTACGAATGATATTGTTAGTCATCTGCAGAATTAAAACGATATAGCAATCAATAATATCAATGATTATCTGTTTAATATTTCAGTAGATGCAAATTTACTGAAATATTAAACAGATAATCAATAAAAATTGTTTTTAATTTTAATAAATAATTCAATACAGTTCTTACGGACTAAGCTTATGTTGAAAATTGAATATTTTTATCATAATTATATATTAAAATTATGATAATCTTTTTCAAATCAAATTCTATCATTAATGAAAAAAATCGAATTTTTAATAAATCATGAAATTTAATAAAAAATACCGTTTTTAAGTTATAGATTTTTGTTATTGTTTCTAATGTATTTTAACTATGGTGAAATAATTTTTAAAACTTTCTTATAGTGTTAATTTCAAATAATTTTCTATGATACTGCATTATAAAATTATAATTTTGTATTATAAATATAGTGTGCATATGCTTAGAAATTTAAAATTGTACATTTAAAAATTGTACATTTAAATTTAAAATTGTACATTGAGTATTTGGTACATTTGAAATTAACTCTGTATATTTATTTTATTAAAATAAATTACAAAATATATTCCATTTTAATTAAGTTAACAATTAATGATAGGAATAATTAATAAAAGTAAACAAGTTTTACGCTTTGTCCTCGACTCTATTTCAACTTCTTTATTTATTCATTAATTATTATTTATCAATCTAATTCTTAGAAATTATTCTCTTTACCCTGAAATTTTTTGATTATGAATTTTTATAATTATAATTGCTATGAAAATCAATTAGAGTTAAAGCTAAGTTTTTATACGTCCAATTAAAATGAAATTAAAAAGTTTCTTCAAATTAAAAGCCCATTCTATAAACCAACATTAATTATAACGATCAAAATTAGGCAGAGTCAAATATTATTGACTCCGCCTGATTTATTATAGACAGGTTTCAAAACTGATTTCTGTTTGATTTTGATCATACATGATTAATTTTCATTAATATGGAACAAACTCATCTTAATTTATCAGCTTCTCTCAAATTGATAAGCTGATAAATTAAGATTGATTAAAAAATGCAAAAAAAATCATGAAAACGTTCAAAAATAAATGAAGCAGAGGTATTATTGGGAAACTTTGATAAGAGTCTTCTTAAAATTCTATCTTGATATATACAATATATCATGATAGAATTTTAAGAATAGGCCTAATAATAAAATAATATTTTAACATAATTATGTGCTATAAATTATGCGTGCTAGAAACGATAAACTGTTATGTGATAATCTTAAAAATTTGTAATGTTTTAATAATCTAAAGTTACTTTCATTATTTTTAATAATGAATAATTTATCAATCTTATTATTATACAGAGGAAATTACTAATATGAATAGATGGAGAAACATTAACATAATTAATTTCTTCACATTTAACATTTAAATTCGAATCTATTTCAACAAAAATAGTATTATTATTATTATTATGTTTATCAATGTGAGCACGGAATAACTCCGGAGCAAAGTGCTATGTCGGACAAGAGTCAAAACATAGCTACTTGAGATATTTAGTTGTGTATTAACTAACTGTCTGTGTCAGTGCTGAGAAACTTTCTTACTATGTTG
>WUQG02157775.1:0-23453 GCA_011317285.2 Androctonus mauritanicus
GTCACGTAGTAAACTATCACGTGATTATTGTAACCAATGAGATCGCTGAAAGGAACAGACACAAGGATTTTATTATACAGTATAGATATTTTACAAATATAATATTAAAAAGCATCATGATTTGTATCTCGAGAATAAATTCGTATCTAGAGGCCAAAATGGAATATGAAATAAGTTCTATCTGCATACGTTTTCTTTGGAGTTTTCAAAATTGACCACTTGTGGTCTACTTCTAGCCCACAAAATTTTTATCGTGACCATTCGATTCTCCGGATATACTTTAATCATCAAAATTTTTCTTCCTAGTTTCTGTCTCATCGTGTTTCCGAGAAAAAAGGGTGGTACGAGTGGTAAGGTCATTCATTCTTAAACGAATAAAATTTTCTTTAATTTTCTAAATTTTTTCTTTAATTTCTTTGTTATTACAAAAACAAAAAATATGTAAATTTTGATATGCGAATTTCGATTATCCCTCTTAACAGAATAAATATACATTCTACATATATATACTGTATATATCATGAGAATAAATGCCTTACTCAAAAAATCAAAACTACGTTTATTCTACATTTTCTTAAATCATTTCTACACAATAATGATCATATTTTAAGTATTAGTAATAAAAGAAATATATTCTTTTAATTTGTTAATTTCAATATAAATTAAATACATACTTAAAATTCAAATATTTATTCAAACATTTCTTACATAGAAATTTTTATACATTAAATATCATATAAAAAGAATTAATGAAAAATAGGAAATTATATTTTTAATCGAAAAAATGGACGAGATCAGGAATTAAAATTTATGTATAGATTTTTTTAAATTTTATCTCCTTGATCTACAATTAAATTTAATTACCAATTATTTTAAAAATTTAATCTTAAATGTATTTTAATTAATGAAAATTATCATTTTTATACTATACTAATCAACTAAAAATTTCCGAGAAGCTTTTATCAGATGAAAACTGTCATTATTATTTTTTTTTAAATGTAACTCTGTTTATTTTATATTTTAAATTAAAAACAGTGAATAAAATTTAATTCTTAAAATTTTCTCGATTATTATTTTTCCAAATAATACTGTAGGTCTCCAATAATCGAGAATAATGTATTGTTTATTTTAAAATGAAAATGAAACGGTTTTTCCCTTGCAAGAAATTTTTGTAAATAATTATTTTTAGTTATCTTTCAGATGATTTCATAAAATCTAAAATATTCGGTTATGATATGGTCAGGATTTTTTCGTATTTATTTTCAAAGTGACACTATTTAATGTTAAAGATAACATATTCGCCAACTGTCTTTGAAAAGTAAATAAACATTTTTTTATTCGTTATTCGTTATAACTGTTTAACTAGAAAATCACGTTACATCATATTATAAACGCGAATCCGCGTTGTAATGAGGCTGAGTTACACTTGTTCCTGAAATGCATTTCGGGCTCTCATCACATCCTCGTCAATCCGGAATGTGTACAGGCATATAAATAGATGAAAAAATAATGAGGTTTTATAAAATGTTCAAATATAAGTAAAATTATATTTTAAACAATTAGAAATTTATCTTACTTGTTAGTAAGGGTGTTATAATTATTTCTGGATCAGTTGCCAATGACGCAGAAACATGTGGATCTGATTATATTATTAAACTGATGCACAAAGTTAGTGTTGAGTAAGAGCACAATCAAATGTAAAAATTACTTATAAAATTTTTTCTAATTTTAAATTCTATTGATATGGTACCATATGCAACTTATACATATTTCTCGATTGTGAAATGGGAACAGAATTGTTTTCTAACGGAAAGGATGGGATTTCGTTTATGTTATTTTTGTGGAAATGCAATCTAGGCAAACTCTTTTGACAATTTTGTGCCAAATTTTGTCAATCTTTAGACGTTGGTTGAGAGTTATGTTATTTTTTAATATTTATAATTTCTATACGTTTTAGTATTTTCCTGCTGATGTAATTATCTTTTTTTATGTAAAGTAATTACAATATATTGTGTATATTAATTCCGAATTATTATATTTAATGTGTAAGTATAATGGTTGAATTAAAGTATTTCAGTCTGACTGTGATTTCATGCTTTTTTATCCAACAATAAATTTAGTATCCGCAATAAGATAAATTTTCAATTGTTTAAATTATAATATTATTTGTATTTGATATTTTATAAAATCTTATTATTTTTTCCTGTATATTTTTTTGCTATTTGTAGTGTGTTTTTCTGTTTTATTGCGTTATTGGTATACATTGGTATTGCTGGTATATATTGTTGTATGGATGTAGGAATAAGCAAAGACCAGGTGACAAAAGATAGGAAATACCTTTCAGTGGAAATAGAATCTTTTAAAGTTGAAGAAATATTATATTTTATTATTTTCAATTTGATTTGATAAACTCTACGCCATAATAATACGACATAATTTTTCTGTACATAAATACGTTTCCTCATAATGGTAATTTTAATGATCTGCAGTCAATGATCTAAAACGCTTGACGCTTACTTTTTTATTAGTAAGGTATCAGCCAATCTCCAGACATAAATTATAAAAGTGTTTTTGGAAAAGTTTAATAATGATAGGATTATTGGCTAGCATTTGGTATTAATAATATAATTATTCCCTTTTTTTATTGTTTGATTATAATCTTTGTCAAAAAATAAAATTTTATTCACTCCATTTGTGTTTGTTATTTTTTCATAACTTAACATTTTTAAGCATAAAATACATATAATAATGTTTTTTTTTTTTTTTTTTTTTTTTGACAATTCATCCTCGATGAATTTTAAATCTATTTTTCTCCTTCCTCGAAACATTAAATGATTAGGAAAATGTGAAATTTGGAGTATTTTGAGCATTTCATTCGAAATTATCGAAAATGCGTATTTATAAAAAATTATAATAAAAATGGTTTAATACTCCATATTGTGGCATACACCCTTTTTTTTATTAATTATTAGGATCTGGACATCAGTTATTAAAATAAATGGGATACGTCTGGCCACCAAAACAGTCAGTTTACTATATCATTGAATGTACTGTAAGTAGCTCACCAACAACAGGGTGGACGGCTTCGTTTTTCTAGCATCGAGCAGTCTATCCACTTATATACCTTAAAGCCGGCCCTGAATATGATATACTTAATACAGTGAATATTTTCGAAACAATGCTATAAAATTATTTTTAAATATTACATTTCTAATTTTACTAATTTTATTATTGTAAAAATTAAAATTTTCGTTATTAAATTAATACATTAATTCTACACCAGAGAGCACTGCTTGCACTAAAATTTTCCGCTACAATTCAAATTGGTAAAATGTGAGTTCTGTTTTAATTCGACAAATACTTTCAGTTTTTACATTTGCTGTTTGTTGTCATATTATAGCCAGGTATCGATATGAAAAACAATAGGAAATTTATAAGAAGTAGACATAAAATTCCGGAATCGAAAAAAATTACTTCATTTTTTAATAAAATATCCAAAGACTCAAAGGAAAATATTTCTTTATTGAACGATGAATCAACATCGAAATTGAATTATTTAATCACAAATATATATAAAGAAAATGAAGCAAAGACAGTATTGAGTACGAATAATAAAATTGAAAATTCAACAAAAGATGAATTTGATAGGATAATTAAAAATAAACATGTCTTAACAAGTAAAGAAAAGTCAATCCAAGAGTTGTTTATTGATGAAAAGTCTTCAGAAGAATCTTTATCCAAAAGTATACTGGGAAAGCATAAACTTTTAGATAAAAACATAATTATGGATATTAAAAAAGCAAAAGTTTTTTCAAATTTTAATCCAGAATTTAATTGCCAAAATGAAAAAAATATAATTTCTGAAATAATAGAATCTAGTAATAAGGAAAAGTTTAAAGACGATTATAGTGAAAATAATTCTGAAGTTTTTCAATGCTTAACAAATATAAAAAGTTCAGATGAAAGAATAATGAATAATATTTCTATTAACAATACTATTGAAATGAAAGGAAAAAGCAAATCATCTGATAATGATGAACTTGATAAGGATGCTATGTCAAATGAAATAGATATGGAATTTATTGAAGATTATAATGAATTTTGCTCAGATGATGATATTTTAAATGCTTGGTAAGAAATTTTATAACTTGTTTTATTAAAACAAATTTTATATTAAATATTTTTGTTATTTTAGGAATAAAGAAATAAAGGATAATATAAAAATAGATCAGAACGAACGTTTTTATATATCTGATATTTATAATCATACTGAGCTTAAGAAAATTGATTTACTTCTTACTGCAGAAAAGAAGAAAATAAAAAGAATCTGTTCTCTTGAAGGAGTCTGGTACGTAATATATTTTAAAATTATCACTTATCTACACTTATTTTTCTGTCAATTTATGATCAGTTATTGATTAAAAAAATAATAGATTAAACAGTTTATATATACAGTATAATATTGATAGATTTGAGATAAACAGTACCAATTACTCATTGTCCTAAAATTACTGAAAAACTGAGATTCAAGGGAATCTTTAAAAAACATTCATTTTATTAAAAATAGAATATTATACATTCAGTATAGGAGAGTGGTGTCAAACTCAAATTATATGTGGTCTGAATGCACAAGTCGAAAGGAAATGAAGGGCCCAATATTTTTAAACAAAATTACAATGAAAGGAAAATATTTTATTGATACAATAGTTACTGATAGCACAATGTAGGTTGAGTACAGTACACTTTAAAACTTTACATTGTTATTTTATTAATGTTAAATTGTAATAATTTTCCGACTATAACACATATTTAAACAAATAAAACATCTTTGCAGACTGCCAGTTTGAGATCACTAATATAGGTTATACTTACTTCCAAAAAATTAAAAAGATTCTGTTTTATTTAATATACAGTATAAAGAAATGTGTATGGCTTACTTGCTTTTAAAGTTGCAATTGTTTCTTTACTGTAAAATCATAACATCATTTTAGAAATGGAACATCATTTAGTTGCTATTGTCTCTTCTGATCTGAATAGTTTTAAAAAATATCTATATGTATCTCTTCTTTGTATGCAGAAATGATTCCTCCCCATTTTGTTTTATAAACAATAAAGAAAAAATTTTCAGCTTATAATCTCAGATTAAATGAAATCTTGAATGAATAAAAGTCAAACTATTGAGACCAGACCTGGCCAACATGCAGCCCGCCACATTAAATTGCGCAGCCCACTGGACGATTTTATATTTCTATTGAAACTTTTGTATCTCATTGTATGTATACAAAAAATATTAAATAAATGAAAATTTGCATGTGTCATTGTTATAATTTGCAAGTACGACTATGAACTCCAATTCTATATTTGTTTTCAGATAATATAAAAAAATGCAAATTATTTTGCACAACGAGTTATAAGTGCTTTAGGATCCACATATGTTTGTGAAACATTTTTTCGAAGATGAAATTTACAGAGAGTTCATCACGTTCTTCATTAACTGATGCCATTTAGAAAACCAGCAAAGATGTGCAACGTTGAACATAAATATAGATTTACAGAAATTAAGTGAAAAAAACAAATATCTCATTAATTAAGACTCGAGAGTTAATTATATTGAATCATAGTATAACAATGAAGTTTTATTCATTTTGTATTTGTATTACATTTTTTAAAAGCATATTTACTTAAAGTGCAGCCCGGTATAATGTTACGCATCATCAAAGTGGCCGGTGAAACCATTTGGGTTGGCCAGGCCTGATTGAGACTATACTATGATAACACTACACAAGAATATCAAAATACCTAGAAAATATATATTTTACTGAATATAAAAAAATTATCAGAATATTTAAGTTATTTGCATAGAATTTTTTATATATTGCTAAATGACACTGAAGAATTAATGATTGTTAATATAATAATATGAAAACTTAATTGTTATACCATTAAGATTTCATATTATTATATAAATACTATTGGCAATATAAATAATACAAAATTTATACACTTAATTGAATTTATGTTTTTATCTTTATAATAATGTTTTTAATTATCACTATTTATTGATATGATTTAATCTTCGTTTTTGATAAAATATTGATAATTTAGTTTTTAATTTTTTGATTCCCTTCCAGTTGTTATATTTCTGTAAGGAGATTTGAAAAATTTTTTAGTTAATGATGTAGAATTCAAACTAAAGTGGCATTGATACTGATACAAAAATATTATCTAATTATAAATTTTATATTTAAATCAATTTTATTAATTTGCTAATTTGAATTCATAAATATGAATTCGAATTTTGAGAAAAATTAGGAAAATTAAGAATTATTTTTAAGTTTTTATCAAAAGGAGAAATTGGTAAAGGGAAGGGTTTAATCCTACTTCCTTTAAGTTTCAATAAGATTGCAAAATTTTAATTTTTATTATTATTTGAATATTAATTTATTATGTTGACGATAAATAGAAAGACAATAGAAATACAGTAAAAACCTTAAGTTTCTAACATTAATTGTTAGTGCTAACCAATATAGTTTAATCAGTTAAAATTGAACATCTCTTTTTTGCCAAAATGTTCCTGCTCCTTCTGTATAAATGATTATTAATACTCCTTAAGTAATATTAGAGGCTTATGGTTTTTACTTAATTTATTAGTATTTGTTAATATATTTATTGAATATTTCTTTTTAAAAGGATAAATACATTCTGTAAAAAAGGAGATATAGTGTGTGTTCAGGCAGAATTTATTGAAGGACATGCTAAAGTTAATAATGATTATGGTTTATTAATTGTTTATCCTGATCATCTTATATCTAGCACAACAATTTCATCTGCATTATTTTGTATGAGAAAAACAATTTTAGCAGAAAAATTTCAAGGATGGAATTCTGGAAATTCATCAATGCTTTTAGGGACTATAATACATCAACTTTTTCAAGAGGTGAATATATTTTACACATTATTTATTAAAAACATGTATTATTCTGAATTTAACAGTAATCAAATTTTTTTCTGTTTCTAAATGCTGTAATAGTATATTTAGAATATCATTAAAAATATGAATTTCAGAATTTTCATATAATTATTGCATTAAGTTTTAAATGAAAAATTTTTGCAGATTATTCAAGATGATCATATTTCATTTGAATCTTTGAATAGAAAATTAAATTCAATATTGAAACAAAGTGGAAATCTTCATTCATTGTAAGAATTTTATTATATAAATGTATAATTAAAATTGCCAAAAATAATGAAATATAAATTTTAAATATTATTTTATTCTAGAGACTGTTTGTAATTTTAAGAATTAATAAACTTCATAATAATATTTCATCATAAAATTAATTCAACTTATTTTCTAGTAAGTCAAGAAGAATCTTAATGATATTATTTGATATTTTTGTTAATTTCACTTAAATCAGATAGTAAACTTGCATTCTAGCAGGCCAAATTATTGTTATTTGAATGATATCCATTTTATTTCAGAAAGTGGAATTAAAATTAAAAAATTCTGATAAAGGAAGTCTTTAATTAAATTGATAATATATTATTTCTAAAAGGAAGTGTGCATAATATATTCTGATTTATAATTTTAAAAAATAAAAATCCAAAGTTATATTGGATTCTTTCACAAAATAAAAATTTAGAATGAAAAAAAAGGATAAAAACAATATTATTTTGACAGTTGAGATAAACAGAATGAAAAACTTGAAACTCTTATGAAGGCTTACTGTTGAAGATGAATAGTAAGCCAGTAAGTTAATAAACTTACTGGTTCACTGTTCATATAAATGAAGCACTACACAGCAGGTGTATAGATGTTAAAAACTTTAATGCTAGTACTTTCGATGCTAATGCGTCATTGTCAGGCATACATATTTAGAAAAAAAAACCAACCGAATAGAAAAAAATACAAAAAAAACCAGTACAAAAATTTTTTGAAAACATTTAAACAATAAATAGAACATAATGTTCTATTTATTGTTTAAATGTTTTCGAAAAATTTTGTACTGTTTTTTTTTGTATTATGTTCTATTTATTGTTTAAATGTTTTCAAAAAATTTTTGTACTGGTTTTTTTTGTATTTTTTCTATTCGGTTGGTTTTTTTTTTCTAAATATGTATGCCTGACAATGATGCATTAGCATCGAAAGTATTAGCATTAAAGTTTTTAATGTCTATAAACCTGCTGTGTAGTGCTTCATTTAAGTGAACAGTCTAAATAGTAGTTAAAAAGTAGTAAAACAGGAAAATTTCACTGTTACTGGCTCACTATTCATATTCAACAGTAAGCCAGTATATATATATATATATATACAGTATATATATAAAACATTACATAACAAAACAATTCTAACATTCTAAAAAATTTTTTAAATTGCTAAATAGAATAATATATAACATTTAGGCTTAACAAAATTACTGCTTAATTTATTCTGATTATTCAGATAAAATAAGCTAAAAAAAATTCATAAAATATAAAATAATAAATAAAAGATTTCTTTAGCCTTCTGTCACAAGATATAGTCATGGGCCTGGGAAGCTCTCCTGGATGCACATTATTAATTATTTATATTTGGCTCTTTTCACTATTTCAATAGACTCTTAAAAAACCATCTATAAATGTCATACCAGTTTAATAATTTCAGCCTTATCTGATTTATTTTTGTTAAGTGCTTCTATGAATACAATTTGAAAATAATTCATATTGTATTTGTAAGAGTGCTTAACAAGAACTATATTTTCTCTAGGTCTCCTCAGTGTTTGGCTAATCTATCTTATATGTTTTACTTAGTCATACCTCTTTGTGAGTAAGAATCAAATTATCAAAAGGCATAGTATAAATTCCAGTCCCTATTGAGTTTGCATACTTCTCTTTACCATATCTTAATGTTTCAAAGCTAGTTGAATGTCTTTTACAAAACTAATTTTGTTTTAATTGATTTTCCTAATCGCTTAATAGTATTCATTATAACTTCTTCATAATACTTTGGTATGAGTCTATCTATCTGTTATTGCTGGTTCTCTTTACTATGTACAGTCATATCAATTGCTGCACTTTTATCAATAGAATTTATAATATGTTGCCAACATTGAAAGAGGAGTTCCATGTTTCATAAGACTGCATATATTGGAACTTGGAATATGAGAAGCATAAATCAATTTTCAGTTTTCCCTAAACTGAAGATTTTCAAGGCAGAGGCAAATACACTAAACTGGATATTCTAGGCATTAGTGACATCAAATAGACTAGAATGGGTCACTAATATGATTATTCTACTATTCTGGATAAAAAACCTATATAAAAGACTAGTATAGCTATCATACTAAGAGATTGTTAAATATGTTATTGATTATAATTCAGTTAATGACAAATTAATTTCTATCAGAATTAGTAGATATCCAATGAGCAGTAATGTCATACAAGTTTATGCACCTACTAGTGATGCAATAGAAGATGCCATTGAAAACTTTATGGCCAACTTCAAAGTATGCTCAATTTCATAACAAGAAGGGAAGGCTTTATTTCTGATTGGAGACTTTAATGATAAACTAGGAATTGTAGGAAAATGTAATGATTCCTGGTATAATTGAAAGATTTGGTTTGGGAACACATAATGCTACAAGAAACAGACTAATTGATTTTTGAAGAAAATTCTTTGTTCATTAGATAGGAACATATAGAGCATATATTTATGTCACACACAACATAAATATATGCTCTATATGTGGACATCTCTGAATGGAGTATATTAAAAGCATCATATAGATTATATTATTGGTAACAAAAAAAAAATAAAAATATTATTATTGGTAACAAAAACAAAAAAAGATAAAGTGCAATTTAGACAATCAAAACACTTTCAGGAAGAAATTGTGGAATTGCTCATATCAAAGGTACAAATTAAGCTTAAAAAATGGAACTAGTTTTGGGCTCCAGTAAGATATGATGTGGAAAACATATAAGTTATAGCATTAATGTGAACAATAAATTCAATGTACTTAACTTTTGTGAGCGTGAATTTCATGAACTTTGGAATAAGATCAAGGATATTATTGCAACAAAAGCAAAGAGTAATATTTCTAAAATTCCTAAGACAAATAGAGTCACATTGCTTCCTGTAAAGAATCAGTCAAAATTCTTACTAAAAGAAGGATGATGATATATACAGCATTTCCTCAGTTACCAATGAAATCAATTAATAATTTTCTTTTATTAGGATCTCACTGTTTATTATCAATAAATTTTCAATTATATTTACAAAGGCATACCCAAGTAATGATTAGTGGGAAGATACTAATGACAAATTTGCTGATTGAGCAATCAATCAAATAATTTACTACAAATATTCATTTTCAATTGAATATATAAAAATTTATTATATGATAATGACAATCATTTCTTTTGTATAAAAATATAAAGATTTTTGAACCTTATTTTCATTAAGCAGTCAAGAAAAATATTTCAAAAAGATTCTTCATACAATTAATGATTTAATTAATTGAAAAAATGTAAAAATATTTATTCTTAAATTGAAGAAAAAATTAACATTTTGTATAAAATATTAAAAAGATAACATATAAATGACTGTATAAATGCAAAATACATAATAAAATAAATGTAAAATTTTTTGTCATATCTTAGTGGCTGTATTCTTCAATTAAAATCAAGATTTTTTTTCAGGAATCATCCATCTTTATTGTAATTATCATCCAATGATAATTAAATCAATAAATAAATGGCCTAATATACTTATAAATTTAAATGATAATTAAACTAAGACAACTCCAATATATTACTATTTATTGGAAACAGAAAGTGATATTTTAACACAGTTATCAATTCGATTTTCTAAATATTTTGACTCCCACAAGTTAGGGAAATAACAGAATTTTGCTGTTTTAAATCTTGCATGCTACTATCCAAAGAATTTTAGATCATTTATCCAAATTTTAAAGAATTTAGTGTAAGAAGTGATATCTATTTTAATTAATAATTATCAATCATGTTAACAGTAAAAAATATAGTATTTGTCTTTCAAAATAAAAATAATTCAGTAATTAATTGTTTATCCATCTTCATTAAAATTTGATTTTATGCAAAATATTTTCCATTATTTATATTTTTCAAATATAGAGCATAAATATATACTGTATTCATAAATTACAGATGAATATATAAAAGTTTATGATATAGATATACCCCACTTAATACACATTTATTTGTATGTTATAGCAAAAATACCATTACTCAATTTTAATTCTCATCCCCACTATAACATTCTGTTGCCTTACATAATGAATTGATCGTGCCATCTAAAAGTACCCTATCATTTTGAAATTGAAAATGCAGTGTAATCTGAAATGGTAGATGCAATGCAGTAAAGTACATGCTAAACAGTAATTTTATTTTTATATATTATCATAATAAAAAATTCTTTTTTAATGTATAAAATAAAATACAAGTTGTTGCTATATTTCCTTGATTCTGAAATATAGTTTTTTCACTTTGAAATCTGAATGTGTTTTACAACTGATGTTAAAATAAACTTTTCATTGTCTAATTTGAAGAAACAAATCATTACTATATCAATTGGAAATAGTGATGATAGTTGAAATTTTTTAAATAGAAGTTGTTATTCAAAATACAAAAGATAATTAAATAATAAGATAAGATATAAGACAACAAAAATTCAAAATAAAACATGCAAAAGAAAATTAACTGCAATTAATGAAATAGGAAATACATCCAACATACAACAATTTTTCAGAAACAAATCTTGTCTCCTAAATAAGTGCATAATAATAATCAATATTTGCTTATTTATTAGAACCATCAAAGATTACACATACTTGATTAGAAATATCAGAGATACATATGTCTATATTATATAATAATCCAACACTGCCATTTTTCAATATATTATTATTTTTTTAGATAATAGTGCTTAATATTTGCACAAAAAAATAAAAAATAATTTGTGTAATATAAACCTGAAATAAGAAATAATATTTTATTTATACCATTGTTTCCATTGTTTTTTCCATTGTTTATTATTTTAACATTTAATAAACAATGGAAATTCTGTACTGAACATTATTTATGAAATACATATTTATTGTTGGAAATATTTAATTGCATTAACTTCTTTAAATAAATAAAACAGTTTTTGATAAATATCAATCACAATTTAAAATTGTATTTTATAATATGTAGATATTCAAACAATATTATAAAAAATTTTATCATAATTCTGCTAGATGCTTAGCATATCAGAACCATAAACAAGATGATGGTGTACTTCTGATATTGAATATCAACTACAAGAGGAGGTCAAAAGATTCTTACACTCATCATGACACAGATGTGCAAAGGATCTGAAATTTAGGCCTCCAACTCTACCTTCTCTACATATCCATTTCCTAGTGCCATATACTTCTCACATCTGTGGAACAATACCATCTTTGTAGAAGTCTGCAGATTTGGAGACAAATGCCAACTCTTCACAGCAGTAATGACCCTCTTATCATCAAAGAAACTTTTTCCCCATAAATGTTTTTTCATATTTTGAAGTGCCAAATCAGGAGAATATGTGGGATGGAACAAGATTTTATAGCCATATTTGTACAGAAAAGTGACTGTTTCTGCAATTCTGTTTGCAGATGCATTGTCAGCTAGCAGCAACACACTTTTTGACAGCAAACCATGTTTTTTTCTTTGATACTGTCCCTAACTTTTGTAGCAAGTTCCTATAGTATGTCTCTGTTATTATCAATCCTTCTTGTAAGTAATCTGTTAATATAACACCTTTGCTGCTCCAAAACACAGACAATATGATCTTGCTGGATAGCTTTCTCGAATCATCCTATAAGCTAGTGCATCCACATTTGAATACCTGTTTTCATTGTTTCACAGTCTAATATAATGGGCATTTCTCACCATGACATCTCTTTGTGGATTGTTTATGCAGTTTTCCCTTAAAAATGGAGGAATTGTATCTCAGTTTGATATTCAGTTTTGTCCAGCATGAAATCATCATCTATTATTATGCTTCTAATTCTGGTTAAACGGGACTAGTCAAAACAAAAAATGCATGCATAATTAATAAGACAGTAACCTATATGTTTACAATTACAGATCTATAGCACACATACAACATAGTGAGGGTAAGAACTTTTGGCCTCTCCTCATATCTATATACAATACATACAATATATTATACATATATAATATAAATTGTCTATATGTATATTATCACAGAAAATGTAAAAGTATTTGCAATTTATTTAACAGAAAATGCAAAATATCGGATATATTAAATTTTTAAATATGAACTACATAATCATATAAGTATATGATAATCTTATTAAATTTTATATATTTATTTTAAAATATTTTTAGATATGCAAATAATACAAATGAAAATGAAATAGCAAATGAAGCTATTGATTATTTTCCTCATATAATTAAATGGAAAGAAGACAATATGAATAAAAATTCCTGCTTGGTAAATAAGGAAAATGAAAAAGAAAATATGCAGATAACATCAATTATTGATATTGAAGATACATACTGGTGCCCTCGTTATGGCATAAGAGGAAAAATTGATTTAACTGCTGAAGTTAAAATTCATGAGAAAAAGAAAGTAAAAGAATTTTAAATATTTTATGAATTGTAAATTTTAAAATGTTTGTTTCTAAGAAATTTAACTAACATATCTAAATACAATATTAAATAATTTTACTTGCATTATTCACATACTTTTTATCATAATTTTGTAACTTAAATAAAATGTGCATTATTTAAGTGAAAAAAAGGATTATATATTTTACAAAAAGCTTAAATCTTCATAAACAATGCTTTTTCTTATCAGTTGCTTTTTATTTAACTAAAATACTAATTTACAGTGATCCATTTTTGCATTATTGCTCTCTTCTTTGGAACTATAATCCACTTCAGATTCACTTTCTTCATCTATGTTTTCTTCTGTACACCACTAGGATTTTCTTAAATAAAAATAGCAAATGTTATCAGTTGCTACTTTTATTTAAGAAAAATCTTAAGGCTACATATATCACAATTTAACATGGTTGTAAGGTTCATTAAATATCAACATAACTATATTTGGTAATTCATGGAACAAATTTTACAAAATATAGTATTAAATGTATGAAATAATCAAAGATATACAATTTTTTTAAATTTCATGGCAAAAATTCAGGTATGTGAATTATGCAAATAAATATGCTGAGTTTCTTTGAGAATTGTTTAGAAAATATTATTATCCTCAGTAATAGTAAATTAAAAGTTCATTAATATTATGTGAATATATATTTAAATATTCTAAATCATATTTTGTAATATGTTTTCAGCTTATACCTATTGAATTAAAGACAGGATGTTCATCATTTTCATTTGAACATCAAGCTCAAGTTATTCTCTATACCATGATGATGGAACATAGAAATAATGACTGTGAAAATGGTCTACTATTGTATTTAAAAGATGGACCGCAAATGAGATCAATTTTTTCTCATCACAATATTCGACGAGATTTAATTCAGTTACGAAATGAACTTGTTTATTATTTAATTAATTCTTCAAGTCCACATAAAATTTCATCAGAATTAAATCACTTTTCTGATTGTCTTCCACAGCCAATGAATAAGAAACGATTTTGTCAAAAATGTTCATATTTGCTTCCTTGTACTCTTAACCAAAGGTATTGAAATAAAATTGATAAAATTTGACACAATATTTATAAATTATATACAAAATTATTAATATTAGTTTAATTTTCAGGATATTTGGAGATAAATTGGATCCAGATCATATTATGAATGACTTAATTCCTGATAATATAAATCATTTATCTTCAAGTCATTTGAATTATTTCAAACAATGGTATATATTATTACATTTAGAAAAACAAAGCTTGAAAAATTCATTTTATCAGCAATTTTGGAAACAAAACTTAATTGAAAGGTATATATAGATATATATTTATAATATATCATTAAAATAATTTAAAATAAATCATTTTAAATGAAGTTTGTTTGCTTTAATAGGAATTTCATGATCAATAATTAGAATAATATCATGTTGAGATCAGTACAAAAGAAACTTCAGTTTAGATAAACAATATAGATTAATATGGATTGAACTTTTGTTAAATACAAAAAAGTAAATTGTTTTTGTCACAAAAATCAAATTTCGATTTTAATTGAAAATTATTATTCTGATTGGAGTGTGATTAAAGTAAAATTTTGTAGAGGAATCAATTATTATTTTAGATGCCATATTAACAGTATAAAGTAGTCAAAATAATCTATATATAATAACCAGTGATAGTTTAAATAGAAATTCAAATCAGGCTTATGATATAGAGTGAGCAAACTGTTTATTTTAGTCAGTTCATTTAATTTCACACAAAAAATTGAGTTGACTCATTTTATTGAATGAAATTAAATGAATTAGTATATGAAAAGCTAAATCATTTACTATAAATCTATGCTAAAACTATATAAATAAAATTATATATATTTTTATTTTAATAAATTTTAATAGTTTCAAAGGTAACTAAATAATTTAGAAATTTATAAGAATATAGTAGGTCCCTGACTTATGCAGTTTCAGAGATATATGGATGCTTAAGTCTTATAATTTTTATTAAGTTTTCACAACATGGTAATGAAAAATTTATTAAACAAGACAATAGATACAAGTTCAGTTTTTTGGTAGAATAATTTTAGATTTATAAATAAAGTGCAAACTACAGTGTGTTTGGCTTGATTAAGCCCTCTTCAGCAGTATTAGTATACATATATAAATAGAAGAAAAACTTTAGTTCAAATATATACTCAAAACTAATTATAAAACAATATGGTTGCTATGGTGATATAGCAATGCAAGAGTTATTATATCATTAGTAAAGTTTCATATCAAGCTATACTGTACAGTTAAATAATATGCTTGTACAGAAAGAAATGATATATAAAATAAATAATTATAGTATATAAGATGTTATACAGTAATTATGCATAAGTAATAATAAGAATTCTTATTATTTATTATAATTAATTATTATATAATGTCTTAAATACTATAATTTATAATATTTAAAGGAACACAAAGGTATTGTTTGAAATGAGATGAGCAAAATATAGACATTTTTAAATAATCATTTCTTCCCAAGTCAGCACCTATACTATATCTTTGCCGAAGACAAGAAGAGATGGATCAATTTTATGATAATGAACAGTTCTTGAACTCATTTCAAAGTTTTCTTCTATTTATGTATGTATACTAATACTGCTGAAGAGAGCTTAATCAAGCCAAAAGCATTCAGTTTGTTTATTTATAAATCTAAAATTATTCTACCAAAAAACCTGAGCTTGTATCTATTGTCTTGTTTAATAAATTTTTCATTACCATCTTATGAAAATTTTTCTTTAACTCATTTCAGGATTAGTTTTGAAATGAGTTAAAAAACTGCAAATGTCACATCTCTATTATGGAAGCATTACTAGTAATATTATTTCTGGTATTGAAATTATTCGGAATCAATGAAGTTCTGCTATATTATATTAATATAGAAAAAATTTGCATTGCTGTGAGTATTGATATATAATAATTATATACAAAAGAAATTTCTATTTAAACAAGCAAATGTCTAAAATAATTCAAATTTATATTTCTAATTAATTGAATTAAATTATTATTGTTGATTTAATATATACCTAAATATGCAGAGAACAACAAGGATTATGTTTTGGTGAAATGATTCTATCTCATCCTACACAATATTCACATAAATGGTGGACAGGAAGAAGTTATATCCACTCATTTAAGAAATTTTCTTCAACTGGAAACTTAGAAAATATGGGACTGCATGTATCAGATTACATTATCATCAGTAATAATGATAATTCTGAATTAGCAATTGCTGCAGGAGAAATTATAAATATTAACAACACATGCATAGATGTTCTTTTAGACAAGTAAGAAAAATAAATAAAAATTTATATCATGTCTTTATATAGATTTTCAAAAATGATTAACTTTTATTTAAAGAGATCTTTATCAAAAATCAACTTGGACTAAAGAAATATATCGTCTTGATAAGATTATATCAAATTCTTTAACAACTATTCAATTCACTAATCTTTTACATTTAATGGATAATATCAATAAATCTGCCAATTTAAGAAAATTATTAATTGATTGCCATTCACCTTCTTTTGAGAAACCAGTTCTACTGGAAGAAAAAAACTTTCCAGAAATAAAATCATTAAATTCCCAGCAGATAAAATCTATTGAAAAAGTGCTTTCTTCTAATGATTATATTCTGATAAAAGGGATGCCTGGAACTGGTAAGAAATTATTTTTTGTAAAATTTTTAAATAATGATAAAAATTAATTTCAATTTTTATTTCAGGTAAAACTTTTACTCTGGTAGCTTTGGTTGGATTGCTTATTAGAATGGGAAATTCTATATTGCTTACATCACATACACATCGTGCTTTAGATAATGTTCTGATCAAGCTGAAACAGCAGAATATCAGTTTTGTACGCTTGGGCCGGTTATCTAGAATTCATCCATTCATTCATTCCCATGCAGCTGAATTATTGACAGAAACTATAAAAACTGTTGAAGAATTGGAATTATTTTTCAAATCTAAGGTTTTTTAAAATTCTTATTATATGCTATTTATTTTAGTATATTATATTTAAAATTCAGAATAAATTTTAAACATACACTTTTTTTAATTTTAACAGTATTAAAATTTAAAAAAGTAATAAAATATATACTGTTAAAATTTATATATATTGAAAAATTTATTCATATCATTCTTTTTTCACTTTTATGGAAAAAATAGTTTTGAAGTATAAACTATTGTAAAAACTGCACTTAAGTGCACAAAAATTGTTTGTTAATAGATTTTATCTGCTTTAAGTGCTGTTTTTGTATAAAATTTATATTTTGTCTTCATATATTTTCAAAATAAAAATATGTTTAGTAATAATAATTTTCAGATTTTTAGTATCTACAAAGATTTTAATTTACAATATTGAATTAATATTTTGTTTTGAATTTTCAAAACAATTTATGTTACAGGGTTCAGATCCACACAACTTTTGATCTGAACTTTAATAAATGTAATCTTATAATAAATATAATTTTTAACCATGTTATTACTAAAATAATTTTATAATAAATCATTTCCATCAGTTTGTCTAAGAACTAATGGAAATAATTTATTATAAAATTATTTTAATCCACAAATTAGCTATTACATTGTTACAGATAGTACTCAACTTAGGATATTGATGCTATCGATAAATTTTGATTTAATTCTTTGACCCAATGATTTGATATACAGAAAATATTTTTTTTTTGTATTTGTCAAAAGTATTACAATAAAGTGGAATGTAATAATAAATATTAGTAGTGGGTAATCCATGAAATTTGGGCATTTCTAACTCATGATGATGGGATTTGAAATTCTCAGAATTAAACTCCATTGTAAGTCAAGGACTACTGTACTTTTTATTGATTAAAGAATCTAAGCAGATAGCTCTGCTAGACTTTTTAAAACTTATATAATTATCTATTTTGAATTCATAAAGTACAGGTAACCCTCATATAGCATGGTTTCTTGCAATACAGTTTTGCCCTAAATTATCTTAATTTGCTCTAATGATTAGAAAATTGCAGAAACCCTCATATAACACAGTACTTCTACATGGTTTTTACGTAACATTTAGAAAATTATATTTACTCTCCTACAACAGAAAACATTTTCATTAATTTTTGTAAATTCACACTATGAACACACAATACACATATAAAGTGCAATCATTGAGAAATACTTTGCTAAAAATTAGTCATAAATGCAATTTCGCTAGTTTGTCATGAGCAGGACAATATGAAGTCTATTATTTATTTTAATTAAAATGGAGTTAATTGTCAACTGTTGAGTATTTTGTATTCTAAACATTCAATTCTTGAATAAAAAGTAAGTTTTTATTCTTCAATAGAGAAATGTGAAAGTTTTTTGTGTTTATATGTATATATTTTTTCTTTCTTTTTATTTTGTGTTATTAATATTCTTAAGTGAAATTAAAGAAAATTATTAATTTTTAATTGATTTTGGAACATAACTCCCTTTTTTGCATTGGCTCCTGATCTCATATAACATGGTTTCATACAACATGGTATTTTTAGAAACCTATCTACCATATTATACAACAGTTACCTGTATTTATAATTTGAATAGTTGATATAATATTTTGATATTTATATTTACTTGAAATTTAAAAAAAAATTCAAGGTAACTTCTTATTCCATTAATAAAAAACTGTAAATATGAGTTTAATATATATAAATTTTTTTCTGAATCATGTACAATAAATTTAGTTTGATCTAATTATAAATTAAAATGTTATCATCAATTTGATATTAGTAGGTAAAAATTAATATCAAAAAAATTTGAAGAGGAACTTACTAAAGATATTTTTTTAAAATTAAAAAATTTTTTCATTAGCCTTTAAGCATCTAGATATTATAATATTTATTATTTTATTGTTTCATAGCAAGTTGTAGGAGTTACTTGTTTGGGAATCAATCATCCCATATTTCAGCATAGATATTTTGATATATGCATTGTCGATGAAGCATCCCAGATTTTGCAGACTGTTTGTTTAGGACCTCTATTTTATGCTAAGAAATTTGTCTTGATTGGTGATTCACAACAACTACCTCCAGTTGTGCAGAGCAAAGAAGCAAAGTAAAATTTATTTATAAATTATTTGAAAATTAATAATGTTATAAAAAATATCATTCAAATATTATTCCACAGATCTCAAGGAATGTCTGAGAGTCTATTTTCTAGGTTAGAAACAACAGAAAATACTATGGAGCTAAATTTACAATATCGCATGAACAGGTGAATTAAATATATTTAACTTAATGATACAATTGAATGAAATATGAATATAAGTTTTTCATATTTTTTAGAGAAATTATGACTCTCTGCAATTTATTAACATATAATGGAAAATTGAAATGTGCTTCAAGTGTGTTAGAAAATGCTACACTGACTGTTCCTAAATTAGATTCTCTTTCTGATAACATATACTGGCATAAATCATTATTATCTAATGAGTTAAAGAAAGCAGTTATTTTTCTGAATACAGACAATATTCCAGCTCCTGAAACTTATGATCTTCAAGGTCTTGTTCAAAATGAAATAGAAGTAAATATTGTTACTCAAATAGTTTGGACTTTGATTAAGGTAATAAATATAATTTGATGATTATTATGATGATATCTTGTTTTATTAATACTTTATTATAATATTTAGGGAGGAATTATAGCAGATGATATTGGTGTCATTAGTCCTTACAAAAAACAAGTAACTTTAATTGAGAATTCTTTGCTAAAACATCATTTATTAGATATTGAAGTCAATACTGTAGACCAGTATCAAGGAAGAGATAAGTCAGTCATCATTATTTCTTTTGTTAGAAGTGCTACTGGTAACAAGGTAAGATAAGATTATTCCATTATTTTATAAAGAAAATACATGATTTTAAATAAATTGATTTATTTATTAAATATAGGTGGCAGAACTACTTGAAGATGAAAGAAGACTTAATGTAGCAATATCACGTGCAAAATTAAAATTAATATTTATTGGAAGTATATCAACATTAATTAATTATGTTCCATTTAAAAAATTAATTATGCATTTAACAGATAACCAAGTACAAGATGCATGCAAGTCATCAATTTCAACTTTTTGGGAAAATATTGATATTTCTTGATATTTTATTCAAAGAATTTAAAAATATACTTATTTTTTAAAAATACTTTCTTTTCACTGTTCTGATAGGTACTGGAATATTCTATGTATATTACTCTTCTAGCACTAATTGAGCAGACCAAAAAACTCTTATTGCTTAAAAACTTAAACGGATATTTATTGAGAAACATTTTCGGCATTAAGATGCCATCATCAGCTCATACAATTTTCTCTTTATTCTATTTTTGAACATTGGAACACAGACATTATATAGCAAACAGAATATACAAGCTCTCTGTTCAATTAACTCTCCCAAGAACTTGTATATTCTGTTCGCTATATAACATCTGTGTTCCAATGTTCAAAAATAGAATAAAGAGAAAATTGTATGAACTGATGAGGGCATCTTAATGCCGAAAACGTTTCTCAATAAATATCCGTTTAAGTTTTTAAGCAATAAGAGTGTTTTGGTCTACTCAATTAGTGCTAGAAAAGTAATATAAATAGAATATACTTATTACAAGATAAACTATTTTATCTTATCTAAACTTTTATAAAAATATATTTGACATTTTTAATTTGTATATTTGTATTTTATACTATAAATACATTGAGAAATAAATTATTTTTAATTAATATTAGCTATTGTTTTATATCAATGACAGCAAATGTTAATTTTGATAAAAAGAATAAAAACAGATGATAAAAATATTTTATAAATTTTTATTGATATAGAGAAAGCCAAAGAAATCAGCTGTATTTATCAGTGATGAATAATGCAAATTAAAAATTTATGGGCCTGAAAATAGAAGTTTAGATTGAAAATAAATAAAATTTATACTTTTCTAACTCTAAATATAACTAAATTATCTATAAATTTTACCCAGAAACAATAAAATTAATTTTTTAATTTTTTGTTTCTGAGTAATAACTGGGTAATTCCTAATAGCTCATGCCACAAAAGTATAACAAATGACTAACCTATTTCATTATATTCATATGATTCCCTCAGAAGCCAAACTGATTAAAAATTTGCAGAAACTGGAATTAATTTTAGTACCCGTAGCACATGATTGCACTACTGATGTTTGAGTGTTCAAATTGAGAAAGTAGAATTAACCAGTTTGGCTTCTGAGAAGCTCATATATGAATCATTAGGTAGTAAGTGTTAACACAATGCAGGAAAGCCATCTGTTATTCTTGCACTGCAAACTTAATACCATCTATTGTCAATACAAGTGTTAAAGTGTACCTTAACGCCAGAACATTTCTTTTAAATTTCATGAAAATTTACTATTGGTTCAAAATTTATAACAGAGACATAGACAAACATGACTGGTGATCTTATAAGGTTTCTTTTTTTTCAATAGTCTAATAAACACTAAAATTTCAAGTTTATTGAGAAAGCATTTAGATATTTATATTTTATTGTCTTTAGCACTTAATACAATATAATTAGATCTTGACTTACAACTGCTATGAGTTATAACAATGAAATTCAGTTCAAACCCTACTTTCATAAGTTAGAGTAGTTGTAAGTTGAAATGTCAAAAATTTATAGATTGCTCACTACCAATATTTATTATTATATTCCATTTTATCATAATAAAATTAACAAATACAAGAACCAGATAAAAAAAAAGATGCTTTTTGTATATCAGACCATTGCTCAAGCACTTGTACTCTTTATCAATACATTGACCAATCATAGAACTTATCAATGACAATTATATTAAAATCATCTTCGATGGCATAATCTGTATAATAAATACAAATAATTAAGTTGAGAACTACCTGTACATCATTAAAATTAAGAATTAGAATATTGTACTAGGAATATAAAATTAATTTAAATAATGATATAAATTTGGGATAAAAAACAATAGTGTTACATTAATAATAGCTTCAAAGTAAAATAATATAGATAAAAATAAAAATGCAACAAAATTTACAAAAATAAAAAATACTAAGGGGATTTTTTAAATATGAGTAATTCAGTAATTGAATGATTAAAAATAGCACTATGTCAAGTACATAAGCAAACTTTCAATCTGTTTATGTTATGGATTTTTTTCTTTTACAGAATTTTACTGTATTTTTTAACATTTGTTTCAAGACAATGTGTGTGTTGTATTCTTAACTTGTTGAGAATACAACACACATTTTATTTACAAACTTTGTTTGCAAAATGAAATGGTATCATAACCAATCATAATGTTCTGTTTGTGCTTTGAAGGAAGTTTTTATAAATTCTTAGGTATAATTCGTGTATATATTTTTCATGCTGAGCATTATTATTAACAAGAGAATCCTATAAACACCTCTGTTTTACTTTGTCATTTACTGAGTTTGCCTAAAATGATGGATTTCAACTGCTGGTGTTAATCTTTTATAAATGTAATAATAGAATATATATTTTTGAGTGTACTTATTATTTATTCCTTTCTTTCATTTCAGACTGTCCAATAATATCTTTACTGGTTTATGGATACTTCAATTTATATTAGTGTCAAAAATTAAATTCCAAAGTCATTTTTGAAAATAAAATTTAGAGAAATTTGTTAGAGTGGTCTGTTTAACCGTAGAGCTGCCAAAGCCGATTTAATCGGCTCGCAATCCTGCGCAGAAAACTTACGTAAATTCGTAAAT
>WUQG02157886.1:0-23452 GCA_011317285.2 Androctonus mauritanicus
GGAGTCTCCGGGTCAAACCGGAGAGGTGGCAACCCTATGCGTAGCGCATGCTCACTGTTCTGAGCCTTGACGAATCATCATGCAAATACAAATAGTACAAATACTTCCATCCATGGAGATTTAATACAGCACATCACATCAGTCACAGAAATTTATAGATTAGTCTTCAAATATCAAAAAGGAGGACGCTTTTTGAGGAGGGACAGACCTTACAAAAGGAGGACGGTTGGTCACCTTACTTTTATCATGTGATATTAGCTCAGCAGAAATTTGTCAGCATTCAGAATATAAATTGGAACATATCTCTACACTTCTAAATAACAAGGTATAGGATGCAAAATGTTCTACATTCATTATGAGGCTATTATGAAATAAATAGAATTGCACATTGTTCATGATCAGGCTATCCAAAATCTTATTGTCTAATATCTATGCTATAAAACTGTTTTCCAAACTTTATATCATGGCACACTTGAACCTATAATTAAACTTCTATGACACATTTAAATTATGATGATAAAAAAAAAAGCTTGCTGATGCACATATATTTTTTACTATATTATATATATGTTTATTATAACAACGATATATTCATATAAACAGTTTAAAGATATTTAAATTTTGATATGTACACTGATTATGCTTTGGACTTGTTTCAAAAATAATTTAATTAATGATCTTTAAAAATTTTTGCAGCATACCTAAGATCCTCTTACAGCACACCAGTTGAAAAATCACTGCTATAAATTATCAGTTCAACAGAAAACTTCTTTTTATCCTATTGAATCAAACAACAAATTCTATGTATGGATGTAACTAGTGTGGTCAAGTCTTGTGTAATGTAAATTATATAATGTTTAAACTGAAATTGTAAATGTGTAAATGAACTAATATAATTATGATTAAGATTATTAATTATTGTTAATCCTTTACTGGTATAGCTTTGTTTTTTTAAATTTTTATTATTTGCTATAATAGCACTTGAAGAATACTAAGTGGTATGATTAATATCCTTTTAAATGAAATCTTGGCCTCCAGTCTTTCTGATGTAATAGTAATAATTATTGCAGGTTTTTATGCATTGTTAATTTTACAAAACAAACTTTTGTCCAGCAAACTGTAGAGTAAAAACAGGCAGATTGTATTAAGAAAAGTACTTCTGAACATTATTCTATCTCTCTAAATTTATTTTATAGATTACTTCTCCTGTTCTTATTTAACAGGATTAGTATATATTAGAAGCTAAAGAAGAAACAAGGTGTGTTGAAAATATTTCTAGCAGTATTGATATTTGATTGCTAAAAGGCTTAATAATTAATATTTGTTTGTACTTTTTCTAAGAGAATAAGAAGGAAATGATTTTCATGCAATATCTCATTGTTTATTATAATATTTTATACTGCTACTGATGTATTTTTGATTATTTGAAAAGTTTTTGGTTCCTTAGTGAGTTGCAACACATTTGAATTTCATTCAGATCAGATTATAATTATGTAAAATACTGTACTTCTGAATGGATATATCTAAATGTAATTTATTTTTTATCATTCTGCATTAGAAAGAGTCAAAAGTATATGATCATATAAGTCATTATTATAATAGTTAATGTGCATATTTTCAAGGCATAATAATCTGATATATTCTTATATTCAAGGTTAATTTAATCTTAACTTCAATGTAAGTTTATATAATCATGATGTTTTGAAAATTATATCTATGCTGCAAAAGTATATTCTTTTTTTAATTTAAATTATTTAAATATAATAAAAATATTTAATTTGTGACCAAATTAAATATTTTTCAAACACTATTTTGTTATGTTTTATTTAAAAAATAATAATTTCATATTAAAATATATTTCAGTTATTTCACCACCTATGACAATTTTCATGGGAAATGATAAATATGAAAGTAAGTGTTTTTTTATGTGATTATATTCAATTTTTGTGTGTTTTTTTATATTCAAATCAATATTTTATAATTTATAATTATTAAAATTATCTAAAATTAAAAATTTTTAAGATGAAGATTTAATTAAATGGGGTTGGCCTGAAGATGTTTGGTTTCATGTTGATAAAGTTTCTTCTGCACATGTCTATCTTCGTTTACAAAAAGTAAGGATCTATTAAGTCTTATATAGAATATTTTTATTTGAAAATTGTTAATATACAGGGATACCTCACTTTACAGCACTTTGCTAATATGGCACTTTTTAATCTTGAAAAACTGGAGGTTTGAGACCTGGAAGTAAACCAGGATCTTCTGAGGTGATAAATGAATGTGTTATCATGTGGCAAAATTCAATTTACAATGGTGATATGGAATGTAACCATTGTAATTGTGAGGTATGCCTGTATTAGATTATTATTTGCTAATTTTATTGGTTTTTGTTATTTTTTAAGATTTAAGAATATAAAATTACATGAAAAAATTTTAATCAGAGTTAATAGAAAATGATTGAGGTAAGATTAGTGAAATGTAAATGTTTTATTTTTTCACTTCATTAATCTAAATGATCAATCAAATTTGAACAATAAAAATATTTTATTGTTCAAATCTGCTATACTAAAACAGGTATTATGCTAAAACTGAAAATTGATTTGTTGTACCTCATAATAAGCAAATTGATTTTTTTCATTTTTAACATACACAATCATCTAGCAGAATCTAATAATATATATGTATTTCATTCAAATCTAATAATTATATGACATAGTTTTTTTAACATATTGCTACCTGTTGCATTGAAATGTCTCAATATTGATTGCATATTTGATATCAATGTATCAAGATGTTTTGCATTAAATTGACTTAATATTTTTAACAAATAATTTATTACATTATTTATATTCAAAATATGCATTATAATTTAATATAATTTATTGCATTATTTCCTTTTGGTGTATTTGGAATAAAATTCTGCATTTCAAAAATACATTCATATGGAATGAACCTGTTTTTACTCCTTTTTTGTATTTTCTTTAAGTTATGCTTTGATTTTTATCTATAGATTTTTATGATTTTTTGTTTTTATTTGAAATGTTTAATCATTTACCCGATCACTCAATGGTGATTGAAACATGATAAGTACATCAATATTGTTATCAAAACTTGTATTTGGCTTCTAACTTTATATTGTCATAATGTATAGGCATAATGTAATAGCTTACCATATTAGGTTTCCACTTTATATATCAATGCTTCATTGCATTGTTTATTCATTCTGTTAAATGCAGACTATTATTTTCTTATATATTTATGAAATAAAAAAAGATTATATGTTTTGCAAATAAGAAAAACAAAGTTATTTTATTCTGTTTAAAATTTATTTAGAAACAAACTGAATAAAATTAACTACTATAAAAATATAATTTTATATAAAAGAAAAAACTTGTTGATTTCCTTTATTAAATTTTTGTCAGAAGTGAGAACATATTATATGAAATATATAGAAAATTCCAAATTGAAATATATAGAAATTTTATGAAAATATCATCAAAAGAATATTACAGTTCTAAATAATCAAGAAAAATTTCCATCAGTTTTTTTTATATCAAGAAATTTCCTTTGCAATTTGACCAGTTCCTTTTTGCTGTAATCAATGACCTCCTGCCTAGCTAACATCTTCATTTGCTGTAATCAATGACCTCCTGCCTAGCTAACATCTTCATCGTTCAACAATAACAAAATTAAAATTGACAAAATTACCAGAAATAATGCAATTATTTTTGATGAAAAAATAGGAATTTCAATCCATATTAATAATTCTGATAATATATTGAATATATAAATTTTAAATATCTTTGACAAAAATAAGCATTTTTTTATATCATATCACTCTTGGACAAAATTTACAATATTTTTTTAAATTTTTCATATCAAAAAAATTAAAAATGTTATTTTCAGTTCGAGTTTCCTGGTTTCTTGATGAAATTATTTTTAATATCTGGCATCAAAGTGTTAACAGTAGTTATGTAGTCATATATGATCAAATATCAATCACATCCAATAGTCTTGGTTCTCTTGAAGATTCAATGATGTATATAAATTTCATTTAGATCAAATAATATTTATGAAAGATATTACTATAGAATATATATAAATATTTTCTCTCTTAGAACCTCAACAATATTGCACAAATATTGATCATTTTTCAATAAGTCTGAAATTTGTCGAATTTTAACTTTCAAAAATAATATATGAAATCATGTAAGTATTGTTGTTTCAAGATGAGGAAAGGGCTTAAAGCCACCATTCTATTTGACATTAAAAACATTTATTAACTAACCAAGACAACCAGCATTAGTTGTGCTGCTGATACAGATGGACACCATGCAAGAATGTAGACAGGAGAGTAAAAAAAATGGTGATACTGTAGTTGTTTATAAAAAAGTTCTCCTGCTTGATCTTTAAACTTCACCTTTTGACATTAAATACTGGAGCAGGACTTAGCAAATTGCAACAAGTATACCCTGCTATAATATATTAATTGGGATTGAAAACCTATGCATTAAACAGATGTATGTTAAGTGAGTATAGAAATTATATTATAAATGTATAGATGGTTCCAAACAAAGTTGACATGGATACATAAGAAATTCTGAAGAATCAAATATTTTTCAATTGTCTCATGAAGCATAACATTGCTTTATTTCTATTTTATTTTTCATTTTAATTATTATTTAACTTTCATTTTAACAATATTTCATGTTTATTTGAATTAGCAATTATAAGCCTCCACCAAAAATGGAAGATGCCATCTTTGTTCATGAGAATACTAACTCAACAAAAGGATATTTATACCAGATTGATTTGCAAATAAGCTTATATTGCATTATTTCTTAAAATGCTATTTGTCTCAATTAATTTTTTTATTTCTTATATACTTTAAATTGGCAGAGTTCTGTCATAAACAAAATTTTCAGAATTTCCAGTAATGACATCACAATTTATATAAAATATTTTAATGATGCAGTTATTCACTTAGAAGTTTTGTAAAATTTAAATTAGCATATAATAACTAATGTTCATCAAAGTTTTACAGATTATTCACATAATTTTTTTCTCATTTTTTTATCAATGGAAATACTAGAGACAGAAAATTCAAATTTTATTGCAAATCTAAAATAAAAATATTGTAAATCCCAATTATAAGGCAAAATTTACTTAAAATATCAATGGCACAAAAAACAGTAAGTGCTTTATTTCAACTTCTGAAGTAAAAGTTGTTGATCTGTAGTAGAGGTTTATGTCATAGTAATATAGATGCCCAGTTACTTTGTGAGCACTCTATAAATATATCAAACACTTAGCAGCATTATAATTTTTTTGGTATTATTATAATTTCTGCATATCATAAAATGCTTTTTTAAATTGTGACTAATATTTATTTAAACAATTTTATTTGTTTAAAGAAATTAATGCAATCAAATTTTCTAAAATAATAAACATGCACTTTGTAAATAATGTGCAGTATGAAATTTCTATTAAATATTAAAATAGCATGCAGATAATACAAAAAATCTCTGACTTACATGAATGGATTATTTTGCAAAACATATGTCAGAGCATATCCTATGAAATACTAATGGGTCACAACATAGTTATATTAAAGAACAAGCACATAAGTTGTATAATAAAGAAGTCTCTTACCATCTTGGAGGATCAAGATTCAATTCCAAGTCTCACAGCTCCAGTTTTTCAAGATTGAAAGATTTAGGTGTGGGCCTGACTTTTTAATTGAAACTAACCTAATAAATATATAAAACACATGAACCTAACAAATATATAAAACACATAAATGATGAAATTAGGGAAAAATACTTGCATTTCTGCATTATAACTTTAGCCACTGCAAACAGTATATTTTTCATATAAGTCAGAGAATCTATGTAAGTAGAGATGTACATAATTTGGGGACAGTCTATACATTATTTTATATTTTATGTTTATATATAACACAAAATATTATTTTTTGTGTGTTTTAGTACAGATTTAAATCATTATGTAAAAGAATTACATTAACCATAATGTTGTCTACATCATACAGCAATTCCCATGATAACTTGAGATATTTCCAATAAAGTTTGGGCAATCTTTGATAATTCTGATTAATGTTATGCATTTATATGAGACACAGTATTGGTGCTTTTTACAATTATTGTGTGTTCAATGCATTTCTCATTTCATTTAATAATTAACTTCAACAAAAAAGCAACAAATAATATTCAAACAACAAGCCAAAAAAAGGCTTGTTTGAATATTATTTGTTGCTAGAAAAAATTTATTTCCAACTGACAATGAAGATTTATCCCTTCAGATTAGAGCATGAAAAGTTTATTTTGATGTCAATTGTAAGACAAATGATGCTTTCTAAGTTTAAAGAAATTTTAAAAATCTACATCTTAGAATTGAGAAAATATATTTTGTTATACATATCAAAAATGAATTGTTTATTATGATAAAATTATTGTACAATGCAGCTCCATCCATTTCAAATTTCATTGCATTGTATTAATTCCGGAATGCTGGATCTTAGTACAGTATAATGGGAATGACTAGTAAAATTGATTGTATGTTAAGTAAAAATATTTTAATTATGTATGTATTAAGCAGGGAATGAAAATGACTATTTGAGCATTTCATCAATCTTAACTATCTAGTTTAAATAAAAGTTTGAATTTAATCATTTCATATGTGATTAATGATATAGCTAAGAATTTCTTTATCTAAATTTTTGTGTTTATTATTCTTTTGTTTTAAGTTGCTTCATAGCAGTATTTTTTTGTTAGTCTTCTTATATCATTTACAAACATATTAATGCATTTCTGGATATTGTAAATTCATTAATATATTTATTATTCATTAAGAGTTTTTGCTGTTTCACACACAGCATATTAAAGTGAAAGCCTAAAATTAAATTGACTATCTGAAAGCATTAGAATTCTAGTTGCAACATCTGGAATTAATTCCATATTCCACACTAGATTTTTTTCAAGAGGATTTATCCTAATCCACTGATTCCTATTCTTCAATTTCTAGCTAACCCAATTATGGATATCATCCAGTTAGTGATGGAATCTGAAATGGCTCTTGCGAAATATATATCTTGTGAGATCTGACAGAATAATTCACCTAATAAAATAACTTAAGACTGGAATTTTTAATAAATAGTTTTATAATTATCCTTAATTTATGCTGCATCATCATCATACTTTTAAGAAAATAAATTTCTTATGGCTGCATTTTAATATTAACTTCTCTTGTAATTCAAGTTGACAAGAATTGAAAGCCTTTCAAATATGGAAAGTTCTAAAAGAATTATCTATTTATAGATAACAATGTCTTTTTTTTGCCATAAAGATTTGATTATCTTTCTAAAAAATTAATTATAAAAAATTCACTAAACAACTATATAATATAAAAGGTAAAAATATCAAATAAAATATTGTAAATTTAATAATAATAATAATAATGATTTTATATTAGTTTATTTATAATATATTTTATAAATTTTGAATAATAAATGAATTTTTATAATATATATTGATCAAAATATATTAAAGCAACATATATGAATTGTATTTATATTGAATTCTATGGGGAAAATTTTGTGGGTTATTTTTTAATTATTTTTTCAAACATTTTTTTCTAGGTTATTTAATTATATAATTCAAGCAATAATTTATTTTGAAAAATTAGAAACTATTTAACATAAATAATAAAATTATTTTGGATGTAAATATTAATTTTATTCACCTAAATGCAAAAATCTTACTTCAATATAAATTAGTAGATCTATAGTTCACATATTAAGATTGTATTTTCTTTGATTTATAGTAAGAAATATTTAAAAAAATTGAAACAGTTCATATTATTATCCAATAATTAATTGCTAATTTTAATATTGGATATAATTAAGATTACAATAAGATGTTGAAAATTTTTTAAAATAAAACTTTAATATATTTAATAAAAATTGAGTAATAAAAAGTTGTATATTATTATTATTTAGAATCAAACTTTAGATGATATTCCCACAAGTGTTCTAGAAGATTGTGCTCAATTAGTAAAAGCTAACAGCATTCAAGGTATGAAAATTTTATTAATAAAAAAAAATGCTTTATATGATATAGATAAAATTTTATAAATCAAGTTTTTCCCCATTAATGTTTTTATTATAATTATATATTCAAACTTGAAGATGATAAATTTCCATTTCTTACTGCTCTAATTATAAATTTTATATTTGGCATGGAAGTAACTTTTATGTCAGTCAAAACAAAAAAATCTGAAGATTTTAATGATCTTAAAAATAAATTGAAAATTTTAAAAGATTTCTGTTGTTAGGTATGTTGAATTATCATCATCATTATCTTTAAATCAGTAATTTAAAACTTTATAATTTAACTACATTATTTTAGTGAATGAAAACAAAGAATATTAAAAATAATTTAAATTAAACCTAACAGAAATCTGTTTCTAATAATAAAAATCAAAAAATATTTCCATGAAAATGGCATTTTGTTTTCTTTAGATATCAATTTTTGAAAACTTATATTGAAAATTTGTTTCAGTAGCTGAATCTTCTATTTTCACAGTATTGAATGATATATCAGTGTGATTGCATATATTCACTCACTGATTTTATTGTTTTCTGCAATAATTTAAAAAATAAATCTTTCATATTTTACATTATAGTTTACCTATCTGTTCTATATAAAATGTCATGAAATTATAATATATTTTTTTAATCCATAATGTTTTTTGATAAGCACAACTTCATCAAATATAGTTATCTGATTCTGGAAAGAATAGTTTATAAAAAATAATAATAATAATAATAATAAATTGCAAGTTTACATTTTAGTTTGTATTCCATTATGATTTTTATTACATTTAATAAATTTATATACAGTTGTTTTAAACAAATACATATAATTTGATATCCAAAAAACTAAAATCAACAATTAAATTATTATTATTATTTTCATAATTCATTAGTGCACAGATTGTTTATAAAATAACTTCTGGCATATAGGATACTATTGCCAGAAGAAAAACAGCCGTGACTGGAAATTTCAACAAAAGTTACTGAATGTGTGTGCTCACAGTCCCATTACAGAAATACTGGCATGGCATGAAATAACATCCTTGTCTGACGTGACTATTTTTTCAAACAGATACTGGCAATGTATGATATCAATTATATTTTATCTGAAGACAAAAATAATTACATAAGTGACCAATATTCCTGACAATATGGCTTGTTTTGTTTGTTTATAATCATTAAATATAAGTAACAAATGATAAACATATCTAATATACAGGGTTTTTCAAAAAATAATTGTTTTTTTATGAAAATGAATAACGATTTTTTAGAGTATATAGATATTTTATTCAATTATAAGTTGATCATTTTGGTCCAACACATTTTACCATTTTTCTGTAGTAGCATGATTCCATGCTCATAGAATTTTTGATCTTTGCTGTAAAAAACTGAACCAAGTGATTTTTGACATCCTCATTTGAACTAGATGTTTTGCCATTTAAAGAATTTTGTAAAGACCAGAACAAGTAATAATCAGAAAGTACCAGATCTGGCTAATATGGTGGGTTCAGTAACACATCCTATCCTAGCTGCAACAGCTTCTGGCAAAGTCATCAAACTTGTATGAGGTCAGGTGTTATCACTACACCTTTCTATTAATCAATTCTGGCCTCGTCTGTTGATGGAATCACTCAATTTGTCAAATTGGTAGCACACTTGTGAATTAATTGTGGAATTGTCTGGTAGAAGTTCAAAACAAATAATTCCTTTGAAATCCACCAAACAGAGAACATCAATTTTTTTGATGAATATCTGCTTTCAAAGTACTTTGAACTGGCTCATTTCGTCTGCTCCATGATCTCTTGCATTCGATATGGTTGTAAACAATCCATTTTTCATCACAGTTATGATTCATTTCAGAAATGGATAATTTTCTTGACATTTGAGCAGCAGATCACAGATGTCAATGCGATGGAGCAAATCTCTTTTCTTGAGAATGTGTGGAACCCAAATATTGAGCTTTGAAACGAAACCAAGTCATTTCATATGGTCATGAACAGTCGAATTTGACAAATTCAATCTCATAACAATTTCTTGTGTTATTTGGCTGTTTGTTTCAACTAATGTCTTTATTTTGTCTTCATCAGCTTCAACTGGTCTTCCAGATTATGGTGCATCTTTAATACTGAAATTGTCAGAACAAAATTTTAAAAACCAGTTTTGGCATTGGTGTTCTGTTAACACATCTTTTCCATACACTTTACATAACTTTTTTCTTGTTTGAACAGCATTCTTATCTTTTCTGTAATAAAAAAGCAAAATATGCCAAAAATGCTCCTTTTTTGTTTTTCATTTTTGATACAGCACCACAAAAAGCAATTGCATGGAATCACAAAAGTTTTTTGTTTTATAAATAAACCTTTAAATGTCAGCTATCAAAATGTATAATGACAATATGGCCTAGAATGAAATTGGCGAGTTAAAAATATAACTAACATCACTTGTGAGAAAAAAATGAAATTACTTTCCAAACAACCCTATATATGTATAGTTGTCCCTCAGTATCTGTGAGAAATTGATTCCAAGACCCCTCAAAAATTTATAAAAAAAATACATATTTTTTTAATAAATTTTTTTATTTTAAAGGCTTTTATTCTTAATAATGAAAAATTTCTTTTTTCTATTATATATTATAATTTCTAATAAACAAAATTTGGCATACATAAAAATTTTTTAATTGAATCCTTATATAAATTGGAAATAATATATTCATAATATTTTAAAATTAAATAAATTATGAATTTAAAGAATAAGAATATATTAATGTTATAACAATTGCTTTAAGGAAATAAGATGAACAATATAGATGTTGTATATACAATGTGGAACAACTTGAAGAAAACAGCAAACATGGAAGTTGGACAAGTTGGATTTCATAATCAAAAGGAGGTAAGTATTTCATATATTGTAGAAAGGATATATTAAATATAATGATTTACTCACATGCATTCTCCTATAATTGAAAAAAGAGAGAAATTAGCATATTTATCTTTTGGCATACCTTAATAGGTTTGTGAAAAATGTAAACTAATAATTATTTATTAATTTTAAAATTATTTTGATATGATATATGAAAGTGTATATGGACAATGCAATATACATCTAAATCTATTTTATCATATAATTCACCATAGATATACAATATATAAAGCCTAAGTTGACCATAAATACAGTAAATTACAGAAACATTATTGATTTGAAAAAGAATTTGTTTGACAAGTTGATAATTATTATAAAAATGAAACCATATGCTAGCAATAAATCAATACCAGCCATTAGATAGATAAATATATCTCCTACATAATGTATAATTATTATAATTGCTGAATAATAATTAGATGCAGTATGAAATTATTAAAAAAACAAAAATAAAAATTTGTTATTATTATTCCTATTACATTTGTTCTTCCTCAACACTTGAAGTTGCTATAATTATAACTAAAGTTCCTGCTGCTTTTGTGACTAGTTATTCAGATTGAGGTTTTCTGATTTTTACTTATTATATTGCTATTTTTATCAAAAAGTAATAATATTTAATTAGCCATATAAAAAGAAGCCATATTATCATTATCAAAAGAAGCATAATTAGATATTCAAATAAGTTAACAGACAAAGAGAAATCAAACCAAAATGCAAAAAAGAAATTTCACTTCAATTAATTAAACTGTGTAATCAATATGCAATGATTACCATATATGCAAATTTGATGTTTAAGATAAGTTTAGTCATAATTTTAATAGTTAATGAGAACTGTCAATATTGCAGAAACATGATCTAAAAATATTTGCAAACACCATATCTTTCTCAGACAATAGTCTCAAACAGTCCATAAATGTATTTTGATATTTATTAAACAAACAAAATTTTTTACTACATGTTATCTATAAAATACATGTTACCAGTTTTCTATCTTTATTTACTGTTAATGCTTTAAAAAACGAGGGCTTAGATAGTATTTTTCTACTACATTTATAATTTCAAAATTTTACCTGCCTATATCAGCTCTCAAAATTAATAAAAATTCAAAATTATACAAATAATTCTGTAAATTGATGGTATCATAGAATTGAAAAAAATATAGCAAAATAAATTGAAGAGTAAAAGTATTAAAAATTAACAAAATAGTATTTAATGAGAGAGAAAAATTAATAAAAATATTATTATAATTAATAATTCAATCTCTCTCTCACCTGTGAAATAAATTACTGTTGATTACTGTATGCCATGTCCTTATTAAAATAAAGTCTGCATTAAAAAATCGATCATACTTTTGATTTTTGCCAAAAACAATTGAAAAATTTAGATAAATTGTACTTCAGAATCAGAAATGCTTAGATAATATAACTAATTTTTTCCTTTTTTTTAATTTATACACTAATTAAAAAATGAAAAAAATTAGACTATCAATAAACTCATTTTTTTTTGATTGAAACAAATTACATTTTTTAAAATTCATGATAACATTCCATGCATTATAGTTTCATAATACTATAAAGCAGTGCTATTCAAACTGTGTTCCATGGAACTCTGGGGTTCCACAAAATGCCCTAAAGGGTTCCATAAACATACATAAAATATTCATCAAAATGATGAAAATAACTTTATTTTGTAATACTTTGTTTTAACTTTCATTATAATATAATAAAAGAATATTAAAACATTTTTCTTTATATGTACTATCTAGATTGTGAACATTCTATTGTTTATAATTCCGGGTTCCGCGAAATAATTTTATACTCATAAGGGTTCCTTAAATTGACAAGTTTGAAGACCACTGATCTAAGGCATAACGTTATAAACTAATCTTGACTCTAGCAAAGATGAAACCTAATTTGTTTTCAGAAAAGTAAATAGTGTATAAACTTATAACTTTTAAATACTTGTACTCAAACTACTGTATTCTTATTTTGCTATATTGTTGACTAGGCCTAAATCTATAATTATTATTTTTCATTTTTAAATTATAAAACATTATATAAATAAAAATATATCTAAATATAAATAAATCAGCATTTATCTATAAAATAATCAAGAAATTAATTATTCAAAAAGTGTCATCTTAAACAAAATTTGCATCCGTATGAATTTTGTTTAGGGTTTAAGTTAATTTTTCAACTAGAGGTGTCCTGACCGAATTTAGAGCGGAAGAACAAATAGGTTATTACATTTAATAAGTGATACAGAATGCACTATGTTTGCATTCGTGATCATTAAGCTTAGGAATTATACGCTATTCTATTAGGCCTATAGAGAATATAGAATTTTGATATGATTTTCATACATTAAATTTAATTAAAATTTGTTTTTTAATTATAAGGATTAAATTTTATTTCCTGTATGGAAATGTTTTAAAATATTCGGAATATATTCGATAAAAAATAATGTGCAGTATTTTATTCATTAAATAGTCTACTGTATTTCTATTATTTTCACAACTATTTATTCTAAACGTAAAGATTTACTAAAATTGTTAGTCTACAAATATGTTTTTACATTTATACAAATTATAGTATTATAATTAAGTTTGCCAATAATAAATATTCTAAAAGATTTTTTAAGTTTAAGAAGTCAAATTTATGTTTATTTTTCGAATCTACGTAAAGTAGATCAAAGTTTAGTCAAATCATATTTTATCTAGACTAATTTTATTGAATTATTCAAGTTTTATCCATGCTGGAAAACGATTTATTGTATGATTAAAATTTATAAGTCCTTTATCGAATGTATAAAATAAATATTTATAAAATAAAATAACCAAAATATTAATTTGTGTAAAGTGAATTCTGATTTATAGATACATACAGAATTTTTGCTTTAGAATTATAGTTTTAATATATCAAATACTGGTACATGCTTAAAGTTTACATTTTAAATAAATAAGAAATATATTTAAATATATAATAATACATTTGTAGTTTAATCTATGTATAAAACATTTATCATTAGTTCTAATATTATACAATAAAAAATCTATTTTTGCTATGATATAAAATTGTTGTGATATTAAATTTTAAATTTTCAAAACTATATAATATAAAAATTATATGGAATTATATTTATTAATTTTTATAATCGTTAATTCAAAACGTAATTATGCAGCGGATAAATGCGAGAAATTGGGTCGGCTACATTGTAATCAATCTATGGAGTCTAACATACTTGGATATAACAAGCTTACATTTATTGAAATTAAAAAAACGTGATTAAATTAAATTAATTCTAATATTTACATATATATTATTATTTAAATTTAAATCGAGAATCTTATCTTAAATATTTTAAAAATATTCTTTAATTTGAATTATTCTTAATTCTTATTATAAGATTTTCAACATAGTTTTTTTTATTGTTTAAAAATACTTTTATTTTACTGTTAAATCTACGATACATTTAAGAATTTATTGGAATTAAATGCGACACATCACACAGTTTATATGTAATATTTATCATGTTATACCTATAATTATAATTCTGTAAGCTTATATGATATATCTACTGAATCTTAGCCACCAATTACTTTATAATTAATATCTTATAAAGTATTTTAAACATCAAAATAAATATTTAAATCTAATTTAAAAAACAAAGATAAAAAGAAAAAAAAACTGGAATCTAGAATAGATTTCATTTGTTATGTATAGTATTCAGATTCAAAACAGGAAAGAATTCAGGGATGGTCAAATACAAGTGCCTTGAGGTAAAACGTGGCCCCACACGGTACCCCACAGGAAAATCTCCTCCTCTTCTGCATTCTCTGTTATTTGATTGGACAATTAAGTTTAGACCTATAGGAACGTTTGCCAAACTGTGATGGCTGATAAAAATAAAAAAAAAATGGCCAAGAGATTCAGTGTTACGATCAGCCCGCCTCTGCTATTGGCTGTTAGACCTAGCAAGTCACTGTGCTTTAATGCTACTAAGGAAGTGTCATTTACTTAAATAAAATTTAACATATTTTGAAGTAATTTAAATATTTTCACTAAACTTCTATATATTGCTGTTAATAAAATATAAATAAGTTTATTTTATAGTAATGTCTAATTAATTAAATTTACTTCATTTTAAAATTGATTATACAAAATTTATCTGTAATTTAGATAAATTTAAGCAATAAATATTGCTTTATTTAGTTGGATAATGATGCTACGATTGATATCTTACTTTATAGGCCTACAAATGATGCAGCTGCTGTTGCGAGTTTATCATCTTTATCTACAATAGAAAAAATTCAGCCGATTATTTCAACGAGAATATGTTGTCTATAAATTTAAATAAAGTTATATCATAATTTTTTAAAAATAGTTTTTGAAGGACATATTGTCTGGCATAGTAGCTACATGTAACTATATAAGTAATTTACTACATTTTTCAATTTAGTATTTTTTGATTTACAAAAATATATTTCTTTGAATAACATTAAATCTCTTGTTAATATTTACTGCAATTGCACCTGTTTTTAAAATATTTCATTTTTATTAATGTTATTAGCGATCTTACTTAATTTTTTTTGTAATTATTAATTTATATTATCCTCTAATTAACACAATCTATAATAATTATTAGTATTCTATAAATAATTATTTTATCGCATATAGGTACATTTCATAAGTAAATTAATAATTATGTAAAAGTTTATACCAAACTAGTTTATTCTTAGTCTATTTGATGATTATGTTAACTATGTTTTTAAACATTTTTAAAGTTTATCCAATACATATATGAAGATAGTTTTGAAGATAATATGATATTTATCTCATGAAAATTACAATTACAAATTACATTATATTTTTTACAAATATAATTATTAAATTGACTTTTGTGATATATTTAATGAAACATATTGCATAATATAAAAAGTTATCAAATATTCTGCTTTAAGTTTTGATAAACTAAATTAAAATCTATTTTATTTTATAATTAAGCCCTATCTAGTAACTAGCTCAGTGTTTAATATAATATATTTGATATACATAAGTTAACTCGGGGGAAGATGGTACAGTTAACAATAATTTTATTTATCATGAGCATGTGGAATGGAAAAAAATATGTAAATTATATCAATATATATCTTGCTATATTATATCAATTATTATATATATATGCTATATTATATAATTATATCAATATATATCTTGAAATATTACAAAACTCTCATCTTTCCCTCACTCTTGTCTTCCCCGAGTTACCTTAGTCCTTTTTTTGAAATATTATATAGGCCTATACTAAATATTGGCAATATCATATAGGCCTATAATAAATTGTGTTTTAACTCTAATTATGATGTACAGAAAATTTATAATCATATGCTAATTATGACACATGATAAAAATAAGATTACTTTGATTTAAGATTAAAAACATACTTTTATAAAATATTCAATATATGAAAATCTTAAGCAAGTAAGAAAACTGTAAATCTAGTCGAAAGCTTAAAAATAATAGACTCACAGGCCAAAGTCTATTTGTCAGTAATTACTACTGTATAATTTACTGTTCTACATAGACCTAAGTTTATTATTGTACAGTATATGATTTATATTACAAATTTTCAGTTAATAATTATTGCTAAATATTTTGTTATAAATTTGAAGATAGGCCAATAGGATATTAGAATAATTTATAGTTTAATAGTTAGCTTTTTATTTTTTTATAATTATTAATTTATATTATTTAATAAACATGTTGATAATTGTTTCTTTGTTTCAGTATGCTATTTAAAAAGATTTAGAAAGATTAAAGATCATATGTTAAATGATTTCAGAGCAAATTAACAATTTATATAATGAAAAAATTCATAAAATTGTTAAAAGTATAGATTAAAAATCATCATATATAAGAAAACAAATTCTATATAAATCACATAAAACGAAATTTTGAACTATAAGAGGTGGGCCCATCAGAAGAAATGACAAAAATACAATGCTAAAAAATACAAAATATCAAAAAATTAATTATGTAATATTTTACAAATAATAAATTATTAAAATTATTAAATAAATATATATATATAAAATTATATAAATCTTTATTAATGGTTTATAAATAAATGCTGGAATAACTGCTTTATGAATTTTTAGAGATAAATTAAGTCCTTTTTCTTTCTTTTAAAATCCTTTATTTTTTAATTTATTTATAAAAACTATAATTAGTAATAATAATAATAATAATAATTTTAGGCTCTTCAGATAATTCAAATTTATATAACTTATATATAAAGTTTCATCTTGGCTAATAAAACTTCATATACAGTAGCCTATTCACTTTTGCATAGACTATGTAATTGTTAATAATTAATTTGATTGAATTTTTGAGAGTTTAAAAATAAATTTTAAACTTTTAAGATCTTACTGATTTTTAATAATAATCATCGAAAATAAATTAGTTTTTTTTTAAATGTTGATAATTTAAATCAGAGAATTATTTTAAAATATATATTAAAGATATGATTTCTTTGGATTCCTATTTTTTTTAAATAAATTCACACTATTAACAAATTATTCTATTACTTGATTTTTATTCTAATAGTAAATCTAGTTTTAGGCTACTATTAGAATTAAGAAAAATTGCAACTAATTAGAATTCAAGTAAAAAAATATTTAATAGACCGATATTTATTCAAGCATAGATTTATAGGAATATAGTATGAGACACATAAATCTTAAATGTATAAATGCATAAATAAATATTTTAATTTTTTCCTTTTTTATCAATTAGAAAGTTATTAATCGGTTTAAAGTATAATAGACTTATAAACTAATAGACTTACTAGATATTATAAAATATAAATCTTTATAAAAAGTCTAGATAGCTGAAATGAATAGCTTTACTATAGGGCCTACTTACTTAGGCCATTTTTTACTATATATACAGTAGTCTATTTTTCAATAAAGTACTAAATGATATATTAATAATTTAAACAAAATATTTATTTCAATTAAAAAAAAACTTAAATTTAGAACTTAAGTTACATATTAAAACAAATATTTAAAAAATATATTGAAGCAAATTAAGCCGCAAATTTAAATTTACAAAATTTTTTAGATTTATGTAGGCCTATACTATATTTATTTATGATTAAATTAATAAAGTTTAAACATAGAAAAGAGACTATATAAATCATAACTGCAATAGGTTTATGCTTAATTTTTACTCTTGGTCTATAAAAGTTTGAAACTTTGTTAAATAATGCCAAGTTATTTGGATACAGATTAAACTTAATCATTTTTTAATATAAGTTTTTATTTTAAAAAAAGTAGACTTTACATCATTTGCATATTAGGCCTAATTATTTTTATTTTACTAAAATATTATTTAATAACATGTTTAAATTTTAAATCTGTAAACTTATTTGTGCTTAAAATAACAATAAATAATCTACTTTTAAGCAGAGAGCTGTTAAGTTTTTAAATCTGATATTAAAAATAAGAAAATAATGAAGTTTATATATGGAGCTATGTTTAAACAAAATATAGTATTTGTTCTAACAGTTTAATAAATAATCCTGATGAAATAAACCTCTAATTCTATTCGATAATATTTTAAAATCTTATAAATAACATTGTGAAATAATGTTTCTACAATATCCTTCAAATGAAGGTGTTCAAAATGTATAGAATTCTGAGTGAAATTCTTATGTTATGCATATAAGCTGTTATGAAAGAGGAAAAGCTTTAAAGTGTTTAAAATATCAAAAAAAAAAAAAAATATTTCAGAAGATACTTAGTATATAATTTACTCAAATATGGTAAAAATAGATGAGAGGAAAATTTTATAGGAATTAGGCGGAAAAGTATGCTGAGGCGTTACTTCTTTTCACAATTGTTGAAGACTTGAATCCTACTTTTGGCATGGTTTTTAATAATAATGAGGAACTTAACTACAGATGACTTTTAAATGTATGCAAACAAAATATTTAAGCTTGTATTTTCTTAAAATAGCAGATACACGCTTAAATATTAATTTAAATTTAATGTATTATCTCAAAATTTATGTTACAGTAAAATTAATGTCATTTCACTTGAAATATAAAATAATTTAATTCTATATTTAATTTAATTTAAAAAATAATAATTAAGACTACATGATCAAATCATTTCACTTTGTAAATCTTCTAATTTTATTTTATAAACTATAGATCTACAAATAAAAATTCTAAAACTCCCTATAATAAATTTCCTTAACATATTTATAAGTTTATGTATAAATAATAATCAATATTCGTCAATTTTGTCAATTTTTAAATTGTTAAGTTGACTTTATATATAGACCCTATCCCTATTATAACGTGATTGTCATAAATAACTAATATATAAACTAAAATAATATATTTGTGAAAGTCATAGTTCTAAATTAATTAAACCGAATCTATAAATTGTTAAATCTATATATTTTTTTTTGTAATTATTCCTACGTAAATCTGAAAAATAAAAATATCTTCTTAAAAATTAATAAACTTATTTCACTTGAAAATTTTTCTTAATTTTGACATTAATTTATGGATAATTAATAAACTATCTTTTACAAAACATCACGATCTGGTGAATCATATAAAACTTTAATAATTAATTTTATTCAAAATACATTAAGGCTACATATTTAATAAAAATCGACAGGATAATAATTTTAAATAAATCTAAAGTAAAAAAATAATAATAATTAATTATTTAAATCTATCCTTATATTAATAAAATAATACTGATAAATGAATCTAGACGGATTTAAAAATAAATATATATATATATATATATAAATGATTTGCAGGTTATTGGAGTTTTTAATAAAAATTAATCAAGTAAACCTTTTTAAATCTGTAGTTTTATTTTTACTAAATAGCCTTAACTTATTTAATTTTATGATAAGAATTAGGCCATATTTCAGAATATCAGTACAGTATATTATTTTCAATTCTAACATTCTCCTAAAATCAATCATTTAAAATGAACATAAAAATATTAAACATATAAAATAAATGAGTTATTCTGCGTACCATGATTTTAATTATGATGAAATTAATGAATTGATAATATTTCAAATTTTAGGAACCATTTTTCTTTTTCGATAAAGGAGAGTCCCTGAGTATAAAAACTAAATCTTAAATTATACTGAATTAAATTCTCTATGTATTTTGACTAAATTTAGATTATCATGTATAATATGTAGAATAATTTTAGTTTTTTAAGGCTTATAGGCCGATTCATTATATTTATTTAAAATATAACGATAAAGAAATTTTGTTTTGCTTAAATTCAGCATAAAAAAGCATATAGGCTATACGTTAATGAATGCATTTATGAGAAATGATTTTTGAATGACATTAAATTTGTTTGATTTTGGTATTCATATTAATTATCAAAATGAATATACTTATAATGAATAAACAACTTTTTATAAATATGTTATTTACATATTTATAAAAAAAGTTTTATAAAATGTTCTTATACAATAAATGTTTATATTTTAAGATAATAATAAACTGCATAAATTAATAATTACATTTTCTTTAAAATTAATAAATTATTTTATATATATTTTTTCAATATTAATTATCGAAATACTTATAAATTTTTTTTATTTTGTTATTATTTATAATGTTTTATAAAGGATGAAATTAATTAATGATGATTAATTTCTGAGAAATTTTTTAAGTTCACAGAAATTTTGGTCTACAATGGAAAAATATTTCTGCTTCTATATTCAAATGAATATTAAGTTAATTGCTGTAGAAATAATTACATAGTATACTGTAGAAATAAATGCATAGAAATATAATTATCATTTCGTTTTTTATTTTGTAGAATCATTTGTATACTAATAGTTTAATATATCAAAAAATTGACTTACTAATAGAAAATATATCTTTTTCTCCAATGTCTCTCGATCCTTGTTAGATGTGATATGCTCATGAACCAAATTTGGACTATCTAGTCAATAGGTTTTTAATTATATATTTCAACTCACATTAATATAACAGTGAATATATTACAGCTCGTACGTCATGCTAAGTTGATAGGTTAAATGATATTAATTATCATAACAAGAATATTTTTTTCTTTCATTTTTGTAAATTATTTATGCTTTACTGAATCAAAATATTAACAAGATATTTATTCTAATTTTTATTAATTTTTAATTTATTATATTTTATTTTAAAAGAGATTATTTAAATTAAAAGCTATAGTTTATCCAAAATTCATCAATAAAGTGAAATTTTTCTTGTAATTTAAATTATATCCAAGTAAATGAGTTCATTAAGGTTAAATTCGACTAGATAAGTCCACCATTCTTTATATAAAAAGTTTATGTATAATCAATATAAGGTTATAAAATGTTCCCTTTGATAAAATATATTAGTTTCTTACTAATAATCTTAACTCAATCAATCTTTAAGAATAGTAGAATGTAATTTATTTATTCTTCTAAATTGCATAAGGTTTTTTTATTATTATTATTCTGATAATTCACATGCTAATGATTTTGAGAACATATTTATAGGTCTAAAAAGATGTAGACTATCTCAGATTCATTCCTATTGGTCTATAAAGATTTTTATTACAAACTTTATTCATCACTTTAAAATTTATAAAGATTATAATCTAGGTTCTAGGCCCAAGTCCGTTCATAAGTTATATATCTAGTTTAATCTGTAAAGGATAACGAACTCAAAAAAATCTTAGCAATCCTTATTGAGAAATATCGTTAATCAATAAAAACAAATTATGTTTTTAACATAAGAGTACGCTACATAAAATTTCCCCTCCCACTAAATTATTAGATGTTCAAATTAATATTCTTGAAATTCTCTCTTCTTAATGAGAGAGTTTTATTATTTTTTTTATTGAAAAAATTTTAATAATATTATTCTTAAAAATAAATTAAATAATATTAATCACGAATTGATTATTTATTTATTTTAATAATATAGAATTTTGTTCTAAAACAATTTTCTGTTTGACAAATTCCTAATGATGCTTTACACTTTAACATTTTAAAAAGTAATAATTTTTAAAACTTTCTATATATTCTAAGATAAAGATATAATATTTCCAAGCCTTTTTTAACTGTAATAATTTGTTTAAACTTCTGATTTATTCCAAAAAATAAAACCATTTTTAAAATTTAACCGTTGTATACAAGGCCTATTGAAAATTTTGTTTCGTCCATAATGTATGAAGCAATTTAATAAATATTTAATTTGATCTAGATTTTAATTTTATTTTTATGTTTTATATGTTGTAATCTTAAGATACGTTCATTTTATATTTAAAACATGTTAAATTTAATTGTATCCGGTTATCTTATTAGTTCAAAAATTTAAAATAACGTCCCGCGAGAATTTTTTAATGTCATTATAGATTCGTGTCGTGATGTATGGCTAAACTTATTGGTAAAATATGTGGTTAAGAGAATATAAAACCACGATCCGTCACGAAAGAAGTCAATTTTCGAGGCGTACCTCTACATCACGCAAAATTTTACTTGTCGTTAGATTTCTGTTTTTATTCACAGATGGCGCTGACATAAGTGAAGTACGGTATACAAAAGCGTTCCTTTACATTGTCTACGAATTAAAAAATTTCACGTACATTTTTGTTAACGTATAAACGCTAGGCTATTTTTAAATTTGATAATTTTGAATAATATAATAAAAATAAATAAATATATATATATACATATATATTAATTAAACTAAAATAAATTATAACGGGTTAGTAGAGTTTATTAAATTTGCTTAATTAATCTTAGAAAAATATTTATAAAAAAATCGGATTTCTGAGAATGTTAAACACGACAAAGATTGATTGAAGTCTTATTTGTAATTATGAAAAAATAACAACGAGAGCGCTGCAATCGCCGAATAATGGACGACGTTGGAGGTATTTGATGCAAAAAAATGAACTTTAAACATTTACCTCGTCCAGCATCAATTACATTAATAATTTTATAAATATCGTCAAAACTGGAATAATAAAATTTGTTATATGTTCATAATAAAACTTAATTTTATTTCCACAACATTCATGTTTTTATCAGAGAAATTCTTAATGCAGTAGGCTACCATACCCATTAAATATATTTATACTACAAGTATGAGATATAAAATATATGTTTAATATATATTATCTTATTTTAAAATAAATTTTATTGATAATTTTGACTATAGGCCTACTTAATTTTTAATCTTAATTTACAAATTAAAATTTTTTCTCTTGTTTAGTTCTTGTATTTTATATACAGTGAACCAAAAAAGAAGTTGGACGGAAAGTTTGTTTGATTTAATTATTTAATATTTTTGTAACCTGTTATGCTTTTGAAGTCAACCAACAAGTAAAGAAAAGAAAATTTA
>WUQG02157997.1:0-22271 GCA_011317285.2 Androctonus mauritanicus
ATACACAAGAAAAGTAGATATGCTAAAAGTAATTAAAATTATATCATTATTATGTTGATAATAATGATTCGAATTTGATCATTTCGAATTTTCAAAAAATAAAAAGATAAAATATAAAATTGAATTACGGAAACATGAGAGATTCATCATCTTGAATAATTTGTTTAAAAGTTGCTTTAAATATTCAATAATTATTCTCGAAACCATGTCTCAAAGGAACAAAATAGTTCGGCGAAAGTTTTCGGATGAAACAGGAGCAGAGAATAAAAGAATAACATATATATACCATAAAAGTTTTATGAGATTATCTTCTAATTAAGGTATGGTACAATTCGTGAAAGACTTTTCTCTCCTATATTAATTTTATGGGAAAAGAGACGTAATAAAACAGGATAATTTTCATATTTTAAAAAATTTTTTAAGCATTTGTTTACGTTCATTTTAAACGAATATGACGATAACTATCAAAAACATAACATGCGACTTTTTAAATAATTTTCTAGAAAAACACATTAAAACTTTCTCAGATGCATGATCATACTGAAGATTACCTAGTGGTCATAAATTCCCACACAAAATTCAAATAGCTATGAATACCACATGAAAATACGCGAGTCACATGTGTAGTACCTTCGTTGCTATATTACCTTCTCGAAAACAAGAGATTTTTCATGAATCCTCACTAGAACAAAGCTGTCGCGAAAACAATCTTGTCGGAATACAATTTTGCAACTACATTTAGTAGGAAAGAGACAATGGGAAATTTTTAAGTCGCTAGAAAACACGGGAATTGAAAGAAGGACAGTATATAATGTTGTAAATAGGTGTATAGAGACAGGCAGTGTTAGTGGCAGAAAAATATCCGATAGATCGAGAACGAAAGGAACGCCAAAGTCATTAATGCTCTACATGCACGAATTCGGCGAAATTCTTGCAGCAACCATAAGAAATTGACTTTACAAATAAATATGTCAAGGTTAACAGTTTGGAGGGCAAAACAATAAACTTAAAGGTCTTACTTTCCGAACTTAAACAAGACCTTGAACTTTAAGTTTTAAAGCGAGGGACATGCCATTATTTAAGTGTTCAGCGAAAGAAGATTCGGGTCAAGAAAAGTCGGGCATTGTTAAAGAGGTGCGCTGGTGACAGCTACAAAAACATTTTTTTCGCTGTTGAGCAAAAGTTTAATAAGCAAAACGACCGTGTTTACGCTGAGTCAAGAGGAGAGAATCCCAGAGATTTGGAAAAAGTATCAGGACCCAGAATCCATTTTCAACGCTGGCATGGTGTGGAATCAGTTAGCACTGAATGCCGAAGTTGCACTCTATATTCACGGGGAGTGAAAGTGAATGCAAAGAACTACATGAAGAAATTCTAGAATTGATTATGAAGCCACTTAACACTGGTCTTTTTTCACCATATCAACTGATCCTTCCAACAAGACTCTGCTCCATCATACAAGGCCAAAGTTATCCAGAGATGGATAATCTAGCACGTTCCCAGCATCATCTCCAGTGAAGTATGGCCCGTTGCATCTCAAGATCTGAATCCATTAGATTACGCATATAGTCGAAGTTTGATCTAAAGGTGTGCTCAAGACCTCACAGCAATGCTGACAATCTGAAGAAATCTCTTTTCCAGGATTGGGAGAAATTGGAGATTTTTCCGTTTGAAGAGTTTGCATAAAGCAATAGACGAATGGCCAGAGAGATTAAGCAACAGCATCAAAGCAAGAGAGCACCTTTGAGTGACCAACCTAATATTTTTAATGTAGCAAAACTTGTGTGAATTTATGACCACACTAGGTAAGTTCAGTCTGCCTTTAGTATCGTTATTACACAGATTTATCTAGCGATGTCGACATACTATTATAATCTATTCTCAATAATCTCACATTTTAGATTTAAAGAATGAAATTCACGAAAAACAAAAATGTGTAAATGAATATATTTTCGAATTCTTTGCATTTATTCAATAAGAAAAATCGTTTTGTGTACGATCGTACCTGTATACAGAAATCATCAATTTTTATTTATAACAGAATTATAAAGTTATTTTTTTTTTATAAATTTACTCAGAAAAGATTAAGAATTATTTATACCATTAAATTTGGGATTTAAAAAAATTCAATTTTTTTGTAAACACATCAAAGTACATGTTTTTTTTTCAAATTTATTAGTTTGGACTCTGTGGAAAAATGTTTTTATCCCAGCCATTCAACTTACTGTCTACATGTGTTCCAAGAAGAAATCCCGAAAGGTGCATTACCTAACGGATTAATAAATAATAATCCTATTTTTTCTCTTCAGAAATACATTTTTCTGAAAAATCCTCTTCTTTTATTTTTTATTTTTTCTTTTAAACAAGAGAAGAAAATTCACTTCCTTCCTACGTTAGATAATATTAAACAGACTAAAGAATTTATTTTTAGAATTTTTTAAGGATTACCGTATTAGAAAGCATCTAATTCTAAATTAAAAGAACGAAAAATAATAATAAGGAAAATTTAAAAACCAGTTAAATCTTTAGTAAACAAAGAATAAAATAATTTTTCGAGATTTTTAAAACATTAACATCTGTTTCACCTTAACATCGGTCTGACGTAGCAACCGAACATCTTATAAACGTCCGCAGGGCGCAATAGTTACCTTTTAAATAGAATATTGGCGAATACAAAACCCTCGCAAACATTTTTAATTTCTTCATAGAGTATTAATAATGAAAATAAATGAAATTTAAAGTTAAAGAGGAAAAAACAAAAAATTAGAGTTAACGCCGGTAGACGAGATTATAGTATAGTTCAACATGGCGTCTCGCTGCGTGAATTCAAACTTCAGAAGTGTTCCATAGTGAAACGAAGCGACTTTTGTACTTAACGTTTATGACAAATTAATAGAAAAACAACCAGATAAATCAGTAAGAGACATCGTTGGTTTGGTAAAGCGAAGTTAACTGGTGTCTCGGTAACGACAATTTTCAAAATTTAATTTAAATTACCTTACTAAAATAATTGGTGAGTAATTTCTTAATACCGGTAATAATAAAATTTATTAAACCTATCAAAAATAAGTAAAAATTTTAAAGAAAAATGCGATTAACATTCGCTTATAATAATAAGCGAATGTTAACGTAATAATTTCCTATTTATACGTTAACGTAATGTTAACGTATAAATAGGAATTATTATTATAAGCGATTAACATTCGCTTATAATAATAATTCCTATTTATACGTTAAAACATCTATTGGCGGAGGAACACACTTTTGCTTGTTAGGTGCCTAGGCCAAATGGCGACGTCATTTCGTGACGTCAGACGGACGTTATGGTGAAACAGACTGTAGGTTTGAACGACGACCAAGTGCACGTTTTAAAATATAGAACAGTTTGATTCGAGAAAAGAACAGAGTAAATAATTCAGCACGCCGATATTTAAATTTTATACTGGAATATCGAAGAGAGTTCAAACAGTATGTAGAAGGAATTTTTGAATCTTTTATGGTATTAAGCCGAAATTCACCATATTCGTTTACTCAATCGTTAAAAAAAATAAAAATAAAAAAGAAGAAGAAAAATTAGATTATTTCCGAAAACGAAATGCAAACATTATGCATTATAAATTCATCATTTTTTAAAAAGGAATTTTAATTATAATAATTTTTTTTTAATTATTTAATTAGAATATGTAGTCTATACAAGAAAAACAATACAGAATTACTTACATCTTTTTCTTTTTTCTTTACAGAGTAAATGGAAATTTTCAATTATAATAAATAATTTAAAAGAAAAACGTAATCGAGACGTTTATACATTTATTAATTAATAAAGTAGAAGCAAAAAAATTTTGATAATTGTTTGAATTTCTAGATTTTTTTTGAGATCTTTGATTAATAATTTATACTGCTATGAGTTTCGTATAGACTCTATATGCTTATGACTTTAAATCATTTTTTTTTTTGCATGTATAATGAGTCGACATCATTTTCAACCAATGGAGAATATATATATATATGTACGACAAGAACATTATACCTGGATAATTATATTCATGAAAACTTTATTAGATATCCAGTTAATAAAACGAACTAGACTTAAATATATTAAAATATTCCCTGCTGATAGTAATGATAATTTTCCAGATATTATCTGCCGAAATTAGTTCGAACATCAGATTATGTGTCACAGACACGTGTCGTCGAAAGATGTTAATGACGTTGTCGGTAATTGCCGATTGGTATGGGTAGGTTTTGGTGCCAACCAATCCAAGTTAGCGTGCAGATCCAATTATCTTTATAAGTGGTTAAGTATCCAATCAAATTTTTGGACAGTTCTCTGTGGTCACTTTCGGCATTATTGGATCAGGACTAAACATCTAAACACTTGATTGAGCTTCGACTTGATGACGTGGAAGAGAGAATGCGGCTTCCATTAAGTTAATTACTAAGATGGAACAAAGTTAGACCATTTGGGATTAAGATGGATTATCCATCGTTTTTTTCTTCTTAATGATCATTGGTTTTACTTGATTGGTTTCTCGAATCGAACAATAAAGGTTCCATTTTCGTTTGTGTGCAGATTAATCGGGCGAAAATTCTCCAAAGTTCGTTCCGTAGAAGTTACTGCGAACGTTTACAACGAATAGTTTTAATTAGTTTAATTAATACTTCGGAAATATATCGTCACAGGAAGTGATAGGTGCCATTTAAGAACACAGAGAGAGCGTGAGAATGAAGCAAAGACATTATAAGCTTCTCTTCTTGTCATACATTAACGAGATGTAATGAAATTATTGGAGGAATTAGGAAAGATCAGGAGATAATTTAAAAATCGATCACAGCATTCCAAGATTACAGTCGGGTAATTGTTTTTGAGGCTAATATCTTTCAGTCGGTAATCATGATTGATTTCGGATGTTTTGATATCATGCTGTAAGGGTTCAGTGGCCCCGCCAGATAGAAGACGTTATCTGATACACGGTAACTGTTAAGAAGCCCGTAGTAGAGTCGACAACAAGCAATCCATCACTATAAACGTAAAAAAATGTGCCGCAATCACTTGTTGAAAATCCCAAAAGCATGCATTAAACTATTTATAGTTTATTGCCTATATAGAAATCCATTTAAACGCGTAGTAGTAGTAGTAGTAGTATCACTGCTTCATCTCTAGTAAAACTTTTTCTATTAAAAGAAACTCTAGGCTTTAAAAAAAAGAAAAAATATCTGCTCTGTTTAGCGTGATGACGATGATAATAACTAAAGCCGATTCTGAAGAATTTTAAATTTTCGGCCGAGGTTATTGACCTATACATTCCAATTTAAATATGATAATTTAGTCGGCATGATATTATTATATACGTTTATGGACGTAAATCATTTATTATGGAGATGACACGAATATATCAAAAAATGGGAGGCGGTTAAACGATTTTTATTAAATACCACAATTTGTTCTTGTTCATTGATTGAATTGTGACCAAGACATTGCTCCACCAGAAAATCGATATAACATATATATATATATATATATATAAAAAAAGTACCTGTCAAAGAATTATGTTGCGGAAATAAAAGAAATGAATGAAAGACAAATATACCAGAAAGGAAAATATTTTTTTCCTTTTATATCACTTTTTTTTTTTACGTTGTCTAAACAGAGTTATCTTAACATTCGACTTATAATTAATTTTTAACCGGATATCCTTTGTTCAAATTGTCACGTATCCATTTTAAAAATATGTTTTCTCAAAAAAGATTTGTCAAAACATTTCTACCGATTGTTAACTAGCAATTATTCAAAATTATAGAACATTAAAAGGAGAAAGACGCTAAAAAATATATACAAGCTATGTTTTTTTTTCTCGCTAAAAATTTAATTAAAACGTATTTTATTATTTTCCTTCAGGAGTAAGATGAGTACACATATATATATACAGTATATATGATACAACGACTACATAAATTATTAAAGTAGCCAGTAAATTAATTTACAACATGGTATTGTATAGCGAAAACACAATAATGTTATATAGAATATGATAATAAATGGAGCAATTTATGGGCATTTTATGAGAATGTAGCCTCATAAAACTCTGCCGAGGTTAAAAGAGGTTAAAATTGAACATTGCCTCCAAAGATTAAGACCAAGAGCAGTTAAGAAGAAATATTCTTTTCATATCTTTTATTAATAAACTGTATATAGATATATATATATATATATATACACGACCATTCGGGATAATGTTCTGAATGTAAATTGATAAAATTTCATCCAGGAAAAAAGTAAGAAATTTTCTTGGAGAAACTTAGAAAGCGTGCAACAGTTTATTGAGAAGAAAAACATATTCAATTTTTGATGACAAAAATAATTCGAGCTTTCAACTATAGAGATCAGGGACGGAAAAAAGGATAATTTTCAGAAATTTAAATCATTTTTTCAGTTTATAACTTTGGACTTTTTACAGTTTGACTTTTACTAAGTCTTTCATTTGGTTTTAAAAATGTGTTTTTGAAATCTGTCACAAAATTTCAAAAAAAAAAAAACCAGCGATATATATAAGTTATATATATAATAGATATATATATATATAAGTTTTATTCCCTGAAGGTGTTCGGAGATTACTTCTATACTCATAATGGCATAAGAGTTATCCATAATGAACGTTAGCGCTTTCAAAATGACAAAGTTTCTTACCAATTCTCAAAATGGCATTATCTATCATACCTTTTCTATTATTCTGTAGCTAGAATAATAAAACAGTTTATTCACAGACGACGATTGTTTTTAAGAAGAAACCAAAATTATTTCTATAGATTTATAGTTTGAGTAGGGAAGATCGGTTATAACGTAATTTTATTCTGACGGCCATATATAAATTTAATATACAAACAAACAAACACAAAATTTTTTTTTTCCTCGACTGATTTGGGAAACTAGTTTAGAGATTTGCTAGTTTTAAAAATAAACATTTTAAACGTTTATTTTTCTCGATAAAAATTGATACGTTGGTGGAAAGCACGCACAGTTACCTATAAATTCCCTCATGATTCGTAATCATAATTAATTTTAACCATGACATTTACAGGAAATAAACAAGAACTTATTCTGGTTAAAGTTTGCCCATTAAAGCGAGGAATTTATCAATGTCATTAAAGTTTTAAAGTTGATTGAAGAGAGCAGTTTTTTTTTCCACATTATTTTATATAACATATGCATCTTCTTTATCTGTCTAATTAAATGTTTATAAGTAATGAAGATCCTTTAGCTGTCGTAAAGTGTAAACAGGTATCGATCGCCAGTTAAAGAATTACTGCTGAGGTATATTACTAACATCTTAAACGATATTTTACTAATATAACTCAATATATGTTTTATAGGTGTTATGAAAAATAATGGAGTAATCGCGAGCTTATCTGGAGTAAACAATATCGGTTTCGACTTTTTTTTTTGCAAACTTGCATAATTTCCATGAGAACTCGAGTCGTTTATCAAATGGAAATTCTTTGAATTATCTTAAAAATGAAGTTTCTCTGCATTATTTTATTTAACAAATGGAAATTTAATAGCATTTTTCGTATGTTTGTAACAACCGAAACGTGATAGATTCGCATCTTTAAGATGGCTGGTCTTCAGTAAGTTTTGGATGTTTTAATGTAAATCGATACGGCTTTTAACGTTTTATTTTTAATTTCTAATCGCAATATGTTACGTTAGTAAACATTCAGCAACTCAAAAAATATCAACAGATATTGGAAACTACTTTAAAAGTCTGCACCGACGGCCAATAAAGAAAGTACAGTTTAAACGCATCTAGTTTGAGCAATTTTTGTAAACTTTGTTAGAAAAAAAATATCATTTCATGTTTAAAATAATGATTTCGGTACTTATTTTGGTTTCATGAAGTAGAGTTTCTGAAAGCAATAAAGAGTTTTTTTATATAGATTATCGTTCGCCATTCAAAAACATTCTTGTGTCGGTCGAGTCGTGAAGATCATCATAAAAATATTACACATATTTTTTTTTATTTCTTTTGTACAAATGGAATAATAATAATAATAATAATAAAAAGTACCGAAACTTATACAGAACTGAAACGATATCAATCTAAGTGCATCATATTACTTTATAATAGTGCATTTTAGGAAAAGCATCACGTTTGGTAGAATAGCGAAGTTTTGATCAAACGATGGATAAAAATCGAATGATGCACGACCTGACTCAAATCATAAGTCGGTTACAAAAAGAATTCAAATTATTTTCCGATACAATCTCTACATCATATCACACACACACACATGTTGTACTAATAACCGAAGAAAACTTATGACGATCTCCTCTATATAAGTTATTCAAAGGTGATCTCAAACTCGATTATATCGCAATCTGATCAATTTTGATGGAATAAAGTTAAGAGATAAATTATTTAGTCAAAATTCTCCGGTTTAAGGTAAACAGAATTTTTTTCTCCTCGCTAGATAATAAGAAAATAATGATTTAGATGGATGGAATTTGTAAGGACAGAATCATCCATAATCCAAACTGTGCCACGAATGTAACGTTAATTAACGAACTGTATCGAAGAATAAAAATATCTTTAATCTATATTTTTAATCTAGAAAACGTCTGTGAGACATAAATTACATTGCGATAACGTTTTAATGGTTTTAATTTTTATCAATTGACGATCTGTGTGTTCAGTTGTCGAACACAATATTCTTCTAGCGAAGATAATGTTTCCAGTTAAAGAACTCGATGTACTGATGATAATTTTTTGGGTTTCTATCTACATTTTTACGCTATCCGAACTTTTTAAACATATATTTCGAATAAATTGGCGTAAGACAGATAAACAAAATTTTCTGTTTAAAAAATTTATGTATGTGTGTGGTTATCGAATCGGACAATGTTTTTAATACGTTTATCTTATCTGTTCTGTTTAATATTTTATATTTTTCGATGTAAAGAAACTGCCTGGTAAAAACAATTTTATGGAAAATGTATGTCGAAATCTATTGAAAAATTCGCATAGATATAAATAATAATAATAATAAATTTATAGCTCTGTAATATGTTTTAAAATTTATCTCGAAACTTCCTGTCGTAAACCTTCCAACGAATGAATAAAAATTGGTGGACAGTACAAATATTTACTGTAAAAAAAAAATAATACCTCTTTATGTTTGCTGTACACTAAATTATTTTAAATATGCTTGATTTAAAATAAAAATCTATAAATATCTATTGTGTTGATTTTCTTGATAATGGGCGAGATAACATCGCCATTAATAATAACCTGTATAACTGCATAATATTATCGATAGTTGAAAGCTGAATTTTCATGAATTCTAATGATTTCTATAGGCTATATATGGCACAATTTAAATTTTCATGATTGCTACTAGCTATTCGGTTGTTTAAATTGAGATGTAGTCTACATCTCAATTTACAGGAATTATTGCAACTTTTGTATGTATAAAAGACCTTTATACTTTCAAACTACTGTAAAAATGGCATTATATATTCATATCGTATCAGTTTATCCAAAAAATAATGTAAAGTTTGAAAGGATATAAAAGATGAATCATTTGCCAATTTTAATCAAATATATATTCTCCATTTGAATCAATAACACACTTCCAACGTTGTGAAAACTTTAAAAAGACAAGTTTAGACAAGTTGAGACACGTTTGAACAAGTACAGTACAAAAAATCGACATTATCTGACATATCTGTTGCGATTGTCTGTTTACAAAATGTCTCGAGAATCGTAAATCGCAGAAAATTTAAATTTTAATAAATCGTTTCTTGTTACCTGTTGTACATTTCGGTTAATTCTGAGAATCTCAAATTGCATCTTACAAAATGGCGACAATTCAAAACATTAAAATGTCGATATCTGTGAAACTATATAACGTATGCGAATGACGTTATAGCGGGTTGGACGTGATTTTAAATATATATTATAAAAGTGAACTTATATAATTACTCATCCTGATGTCTGTGTGTCAGATTTTCCCCAAAAAACATCTCAAAAAGAGAGCATCGCAGATGTATTCGAATTTTGCAAATCGCTCTTCTGTAGTTACTCTTAATTTTTGTGTATCCACGTGGTTCCGTTACAAGATGGCGGCAATTAGAAATTTTTAAAATTCTATAGCTTTGTTACTATTTTACGCATAATAAAAATATTTTAAATAACTATAACATTACTTATCGTGGGTAAAAGTTTAACTTATACAAATATATGAATCTGTAAAAATTAATGAATAATTTTGCAATTTCTAACGTATACTATAACCAGTTATATAACTAGTTAACCAGTACTACTAGTACTATAACCAGTTATCATCTACTGAAAGTGTAGAAAAGTATTTTTAGCAGATGATGACTGGTTTATTAGCTACAATGGATTGGAGTGGAGTGGTTTCTCGATGGTTTTAGGAATAAAATTATCACAAATGTGACAAAATCGAAAGAAAAATGGCTTCCGCAAAACGACTGACTTCATGTTATTGTGAAAAATAGAAATTTATTTTGGTTTAATGCATTAGTTATAACGAAAAGTGTTCCTCCAAGCAACATTATATTTTTTTTTGACATTTGTTAAAAGGAGAGAAGAGTTGCTTTCATTCTAACTCTCAACGTAAATTATACGGAATAGAATTTTCGTTGTTGTTTAGATAACAAAACATAAAAATATATATTTTTTAAATGCCACACATTGTTGATATTATTTTTCTTTTCTTTTTTTCCGTTATAGGTTCAATAAGAAGTAAAAAAAATGCAAAACAAAACGTATACAAATCTTCATCGGAAGACGTAGAAACAAAAGTAATGTTTGTTTTATCGGAAAAAGTATGTTTCGAGGCAGTTATACATCGATTTTTCAATTATATTTATATATATATAGTAGAAAATATTTTAAAATATCTAAGATGGATTTTTAAAACAACAAAATTGACGTGTCATAACTTCGCCACGTGTATCAGTAATGATACAACGTGACACGAAAAACATGTCAGAACCATTAATGGATGTGTAACCGAGAAAAATTCTCTTTCTTTTTTTTTTTTTTTATTTAAGCAAGTAGAAAATTTTTAGAATTAAGCTTAAAAGTAAAAAATAAAAAATTTCGAAACGAAATAAGTTTATTTATAAATTTCTGGCAGGAAATGAATATTATCAAGTATCATCATCTAAAGTATCTCTTTAATGACTTTCCAATTCGGCTATTTTCTTTCATAAATCATGCATATAATCATCTTAATGCGTCATTTAAATAAAATATATTATTTATTCCTCAAAAATTTTTCTTAAATATCGCATTATTTTCCCCTCTCTCCCTCCCCCTCTCTCGCTCTTTCTCTCTCTTTCTTGATTCTGGAAAGTGAGGAGTTCGAAAGGAGGAGAGGGAGGGGAAAAAAATAAAAAATAAAAATACCATTATCTCCGAAAATTAAACTAATTTAGTAGTTAAAATTTTGACTTTTAATACATCTAGAGATATTTTTAGTCGTTTCCTTATGCTAATTTGATTCTTTTAAACAGTTACCATTTCGGCGCGATGTTATCGAATCGCGTTTAATCCATTAATAACGGTAAATATGTTTAGAAAATGAGAATCGTTAGAGAATACAAAATTCCGATATAATTCTAATTCCTTTCTGTTTCAGTAAAATTCTATTATTCTCTTTTTAAAATTCTAATCGGATTGAATAAATTCGACTCGAACACTCTCTTAAAACTAAGAAGATAATTCGGAGCATCTTCCTCCATTTTTTTTCCAAACTGAATTATATCGGAAAATATTTACAAAACTTGAATATTTGTATATCTCTATCTGTAAGTAAATTTTGTTTTTCTTCTCTCTCTCTCTCTCTCTTTCTACTAGAACAACACGATGTTATCATATCAGAAATTCCCGAATCGATTTTCGTTTAAGTAAACAATTTGATAAAACTTTTTTTCGGAATACAAAAAAGAAATATTGGAAGTTTTATTAAATTTCTTGATTGTCGTTACTGTTGAAGCAAAGGAATCTGAAAAATTCTATCCCGAAAGTTTCATTAGGTATCCATATCTATATATAAGTAAGGTAAGAGAACATTGTTCCGTTTTCAATACGTCCTGATATTGCTATATAAGTAGAGACTATTGTAAAGCAAAACCCGACCAATATATACGGTATATCGATTCTGATAGAATTTTCTTCTCGGTATATCGGAAGATATCAACAGTTCTCATCATAAAGCCACCACCACTTGTCTTTCGATTAAAAAAGTGCACATTTCCATATTAATCTATGACTAAATCTCGAGAAAAATCTATCGAAAAGAATATTTCAAAAACCTGGAAAAATAAATTCTTCTGAATCTGGAGAAACTAACTATTTTCCAGGTATACACCTGGAAAAATAATTTTTTTTGTGTTTTTTTTTTTTTTTTGCTTTTAAATCATTGAAATTTGATAGAAAGTTTATAAATTTTTTGACCATTGCACGCCACAGTACGAAAGAAGCGATTGTTTACTTTATGTGTTTGTTGTGTTTTTATAAATTTTTGCAGGTATACACCTGGAAACTAGTTAAAACTCAAACTACTAAAGTTACTAAAACTATTTTCCAGGTATGCATCCGGAAAAATAATTTTTTGTGTGTTTTTTGCTTTTAAATCATTGAAATTTGGTAGACAGTTTATAAATTTTTTGACCATTGCACGCCACAGTACGAAAGAAACGATTGTTTACTTTATGTGTTTGTTGTGTTTTTATAAATTTTTGCAGGTATACACCTGGAAACTAGTTAAAACAAAAAAAAATACTAAAGTTGCTAAAACTATTTTCCAGGTATACACCTGAAAAAATAATTCTCCTGAACCTGTACAAACCTGGAGAAAATAAATCAAGAGAATTCTTCCAGAATTCTCTTGATTTATTTTCTTTCTTCGAACTTGATTATAATAATTCAAAAATTTCTACCGTTCATTAGTTAACAAACAATCTTTTAAAGTAAACAATCGTTTCTTTCGTTCTGTGGCATGCAAAGTAATGGTCAACAAATTCATAAACTTTCTACCAGATTTCAATGATTTAAAAGCAAAAAACACACACAGAAAAAAAAAATTATTTTTAGAATTTCGAATAATAAAAGAAAAGAGTAAAATGAAGAAGAACTCGGAAAAAAAAATAAAATAATAAAATTTCATCAAGAGTATTATCTTTATCCAGTTAATTTCATTGTCCTATTAGGAACTTGATTGCTCCTTTATTGTTGATCGTTACATGCAATAAAATGATATTACTTATTGGAACACTAGAATTTTATAAGATAATTACTATTTGGTATTGTTTTTTTGTTCTTTTCAACTGTTACCACTCGCCGTTACCTTCGTTACTCTTGCTGTAATACGATTATAAAGAACGGTGCTGAAGTATGGACACTATGTTTTTTGTTTTTGTTTTTGTTTCTTGCAAAAAAAATAAAATAAATTAAAATTTATTTATTCAACAAATTCTGATGGATTTTAAATTAAATAATTGAGTATAAAAGACGTTCCGTTTGTAATTAAACTTAATTTACTTCTCATGGTTTGTTGCTACCAAACTTTTCAATTTTAGAATGGCCAAAGGAATCTCTCGTTTTTCTTCTTTTTTTTTCCTTCTTTGTTAGCAACTCGTCCTTTGTGAATTTAATAAAAATGATAAGTTTAAATTGATTTATTTAATGAATAGACAAAACTACAGTATACAAAAATATTAATAGACAAAACAAGAGAAAGAGAGAGATAAGGAGCGTAATTTATTTTGCTTTTCTCCTATCCGTCATCTAATCATCTACTGTTGAAAATAATGAGGAAATTATGTTAAACAGACCTTATTCTGATAATGTTAAGTTTGGAGTGTATCGATAATCACTGCTTTGTTTACTGTTATCATTCAGAAACGTTAATTTAAACCAAAGCATTGGTTGGAAAATTAGTTATAACGTTTTAAGAAGAATACATCTCCAAGGTAACTATGAAGAAAATAATAATAATAATGCATTTTGATTCTAACGTTTATAACAAATATCGATTTTTCCATGTATGAAACGAACTTAAATAAATAATCAAGCTAAAATATTACGTTTGATCAAAGGAAAATTGCATTAATCACGGAGATTAAAGTTTCTATTTTTAAGAAAAATGTATGTGGCCTGTATGTGTGTTTGTACGTAACATATATATATATATAATACGTTCTATCGATTCATCGCACATATACAATGGAGCAGCATGCAATTTCTAAGTTGACCTGGTTTATATACGGCGATTTAATAATGTAATTCGACAGAGAGGTAAAGGGATTGTGCGTGATAAAACCGTTATCGATGTATCTTGGCTGGAAGTATTTGTCTCGATAACAAAACAAGTTATTTAGAATGAGAAAAAAAAAGATATATATATTTTTTTCTTTAAGTCTAAAAATACTTCTCAAGAGCGAAACTTTTCAGTTTTCTTGGTTTTTATTCGGGTGCACACACATATATATACAGTATATATGTATATGCAGGTTCCGCTCGTCTCTCTCTCTCTCTCAAGAGTTTGACACGTATCAGCACTTAGTCGTGTAAAAGGCACAATTTAAAACTTTTGAATACTTCAATTACTACGTATCGATTTTGATATTAGTTAGAAATATTGCAATTTAAGAGCAGAATAAATCAGTCAATGTCGGTAATTCACCGAGAGGGGAAGGAAGAAAGAGAGAAAGAAAAAACAAAAAATGTTAAAAAGTAATAGCGCAAAATGATAAAATTTCTATAAATTTTGATTGATAAAAATGCAATTTTTTTTTTCCATCGAAATTTGTAGAAATTGTTAAAGAGAATTTTAGACATTAGATGCAGATTGAAGTAATTATCGTCAAAAATCTCATGTTGATTAGAATGGACGTCTATAGTTGGAACAGTAGGTATCAATCATTGGCACACTTTGAGTTATTAGTGTGGAATTTTCTGAAGATAAAAAAAAAAAAAAGAGAGATGATGGATGATAGGGAGGATATAGTGGAGGTAGGCTATAACGTTACTTCGGTATTGGCCACAATTTGGAATTTGTCTGCGTAGTCTTGGATACTGTCTTGGATTTTTCTAGATACTATCTACCATTCGTTCTTATTTGTTCAGAAAGCTCTAGAAATTCATCATTTTCCTTACTGAGCACACAGAGATGAAAAATAAAATAATTTTTCATCAATTTATATCTGTTATTTTATTTTCTACAAAATATATTTTGTTATTTTATATATATATAATGTTTTGTTTTTGCATTTTTATTCTCATTTGTTGTTAGAAAAAAAAAAACAATCGCTAAATTAAAATGCAGTTTCTCTTTCTTCTGAAGTATTATTGTTTTTATAAATATTTTTTGCATTTTGTAAAGTTAGATTTATTTAAATAATTCTAGAAAAAATTTGCATTTTTTTTTTCGACGTGCAGCCATGTTATTTACGTTCCATGCAGCTTATTAAATTGATAAAATACAAATATATATATAAGTCTAGTACGTGTTTAAAAAAATATAATATTAAAAAAAAATTATTCTTAAAGTCGTGTCGCTGTTATAGAGTTTGTATAAAACGAAATTGTTAGTGCTCTTGACATTTTATAAGGATGATCACCACCTTTATAAAATGTCAAGAGCAGTAAAGAGTAAAAATCAGTAAAGGAAGCAGTAAATAGTAAACAGTAAAGAGTAAAAATCAGTAGAGTAAGCAGTAAAGAGTAAAAATCAGTAAAGGAAGCAATAAAGAGTAAAAATCAGTAGAGTAAGCAGTAAAGAGTAAAAATCAGTAGAGTAAGCAATAAAGAATAAAAATCAGTAAAGTAAGCAGTAAATAGTAAACAGTAATGAGTAAAAATCAGTAGAGTAAGCAGTAAAAATCAGTAAAGGAAGCAGTAAACAGTAAAGAGTAAAGAGTAAAAATCAGTAAAATAAGCACTAAACAGGAAGCAGTAAAGAATAAAAATCAGTAAAGGAAGCAGTAAACAGTAAGCAGTAAAAAGTAAAAATAAAGTAAGCAGTAAACAGTAAAAACCAGTAAAGTAAGCAGTAAATAGTAAATAGTAAAGAGTAAAAATCAGTGGAGTAAGCAATAAAGAGTAAAAATCAGTAAAGGAAACAGTAAATAGTAAGCAGTAAAGAGTAAAAATCAATAAAGTAAGTAGTAAACAGTAAGCAATAAAGAGTAAAAGTCAGATTTATTTAAATAATTCCAGAAGAAATTTGCATTTTTTTTTTTATTTTATTTTTTTGACGTGCAGCCATGTTACACACGTTCCACGCAGCTCATTAAATTGATAAAATACAAATATAAAAGTCTAGTACGTGCATAAAAAAAATCTAATATTAAAAAAGTGATTCTTAAAATCATGTCACTGTTATAGAGTTTGCATAAAACGAAAGTGTTAGTGCTCTTGACACTTTGTAAGGTTGATCACCACCCTTATGAAGTGTCAAGAGTTTTCTTCTACGAAAGTTACACGCGTATTATTATTATTGTTTCTTTTTGTCGAACATCACGTTCGACAAAAAGAAACAAAATAATAATAATACGCGTGTAACTTTCGTAGAAGAAGGAAAAAAATTCCGAAATTCGATCTTTGAACCTAAAATATGGATAAGAAAAGTACAGTTTACAAGAATCGAGACGAAATTTCCACTTCACTACATCTCGTTTTTTTTTATTTTTATTTTTTAGAATTCTATATTTCGAATATAAATTTTTTTTTTTAAAACCCCGACTGAAACTTTATTCCTCAAACACACGAAGAGAGAGAGAGAGAATCTGTTTAAAAAAAAAATCTACTAGTAAAAAGTAATTTCCTTACACATCAAAACTGCATCTAGATTTTTTCCCGAATCTTATTTTATCTGTTACTAAAAATAAAATCTCGTAAAAATATTTATTTTAGTTTTCGGACTGTCACCAATCGTTAAAAATTCTTTTAAGACACCGATTGACACCTAAAATCGATGACAAATCGACTCGTAAAAAAAAAGATTAAAAATAAAAAAAAGGAATCTGGATAATTTTAATATAGAAAGCCGTTTTTATTTTTTAATTTTTTTTTTTATTTTTTATTTTTAGAAGGTATGGTAACTGATAAATATGTCACAGTGTCAACACATGACGTGACATCAAAGCTCGTTAGTTTTGTTAGTCTCATCCCCGAGGGTTGCGTTATAAGAATTAGCTAACATACTGACACATTGACACGACTTCAAAGATGTCAACAGAAATAATAATAATAAAGACTACGAGTGGAAATATTTTTTTAAATCGGGAATATTCATGTATAAGCACGCCATTGAAAAAAAAAAAATCAAAAATCGAGAAGAAAATGCGCTTATTTTCTATATTGTTAACAGTGTATATATACAGTTCTAAAAATAAAATTTATTAATTAAATTATTATAATTTTTCGGCTTAATAGGTAGTTTCTGTACCTGTAGACATAACTTACTCACCCGAAGATAAAAGCGAAGTTCCATCTCCACCTTTCGAACATCCCGACACGTCTGCAAGCTTGTATGTAACCTCAGCTCTGACCGACGTGTGTGTGTATGTGTGTGTGTCGTTACAACGGAGACTGCGCAATAGTCTATGACGTAACGATCGAATACTAGTAATGTCGCGACCAGGTTAATGACGAACATGCCGAATATTCCAATTTTTGTTTATTTTTTCCACTCGATTCTGTTAATTGTTTCGGTGGCTCGTCGATACGTGTTTAAAACACGTTAAATTCTCTTTCGTTTCTATACATATTATTATTTGTTACTACCAGCATGGTCTCGGATGGAAGAAGGTTAATTAATTTGAGAATCTGATCCAATTACACGTCGCCTTACATCAGAAATGATTACTGGGATATAACAGGAAAAAAAACGATGTTTTTGTATAATTTTTCTGCTTGTTAAACACACTGTTATCCAGTAAACTGCTTAGACAAAAAAAAACAGAATTTAGAGGTAAAGGTAAGCAACTAGGACGTCAGAAAGTACTCAAAAAGTGATTAGTACCCGCTCGTTAATTGGTGTACTAGAACGACTTCATTAATCGATAAAACCCATCTGATAGAACATTTTTTTTTTTTTTAACTTTTATATAGCAATTATAAGTTTATGGAGTTCTGCAGACAACTCTTCTTTTAAAAAATGGATACATTTTTATCGACGAAGTGTGCGTGCTGGTTTGGACGCGTATCAAAAATGGCGCCGTATATTTTTTAATCTTTTTTTTATTTTTAATATTTGCGAAACTTTTAAAACTATTAAGAAGCTCATATACAAAAATTCGGTTTGGGAAGCATCCAAATATATATACACTTATCCGAGTTCGATCAGCAGAGAACAATCTGTAGGGGTCTACTCTAGAACAAAACTGTAGCTGCTTGTGTTCGATATACACACGTTTACACGAATAAAAACGTGCTATAAAATATCAGGATTTATTCGATCGCGAAATTACGAATACGGGAAAGGTAATATTCGAATTTAGAAAGGCGTGTAATTTTTGGTCTCTCATACAAGTGGTTTATACGATGACATTCATTTTCTCGAGATATATATATATGTATTTTTAATATTTACGAGCTGCGATATTTTATTAATATTTTCTGTTGCATAAGTGGTTACAGGTACGATAAAAACGGGAATCGAAAAATAATAACTTTTCCCCCTTTCCCCCCTCTTGTTTCAGTAAGCATTTCGGAATCGCTGACTTGTAAATAGGACATAAAACACGAGTTTTGATCGAAACCGGGACTCCGTTAACCGCGTTATTATTATTAACAAAAAAATCAATAGTGGGTTACGTAATTATTAAACCGTCCGCTCTTCTGTATACTATACATAAAAAAGAAAAAAAAATTGTAGAAAATAATATTTAAAAAAAAAAAAAGGGATCTCCAATCGGACGTAGAAAATTATATAAAAATTTCCATCTAAAAAAAAAAAAAAAAATGTTTTGATAGCTTTAGATATTCGCAGGTACAAGAAAATTGATCGGTGTTCTCTCGTAGTTTACAAATATATATATATACGAGAGACAGCACCGGTCTCTCTGACGTCATTCCCGGGTAGTGTGACGTCAGTGATAACGTATGCCGTCGGAGTTACAGCATCTTGGTTCGTATAATGATGTGAATTCGTGTTAAATGGATTGAAAGAATTATTGTGAATGTCAATGGGTTAGGGAATAAACTTTGTAATTAAACAGAACGAATTTATCCAATGTATTCTTTTTAAATTGTGTTTTTTTTATGTGTTTGCCACGTTGTAGAAGAGTAGAATTTCGAAGAAATGACGTGGTGCTCGTCCTTAGAAAATATATTTAATGGTCGAGAGTCGATAATTCTAGCAATAATTCAGTTTGATTACGGTCTATCATCTGTTTGTTTAATGTATATAACGCCTCATCTGTCTTTAAACACAGACTTACTGTATAGAGTGTTTTCGGACTGCATCGATCTACTTTTAAAGTAAAGATTTTAAAAATTTATCATTCGTAATTTTTTTTTTTAATTTTAGTAATTTAATCGTTCGATAATACCAGAAAAAATAATAATAATAATATGCATAAAAAACAACGTATTTAAATATTTTTTATACCATACAAAAGTGAAAAATGGCGAGTGAAACGATACGAAAAACAATCGATTATCGGAATAAAGAAACATATTTTGTAAATCTTATTAACGTAATCTTCTCGGAATATATTCAAGAATTTTTAAATATATGAAAGAAATCTATATTTCCTTTTCCTTTTTTTTTTTTTTTTTTTTTATTCTTTCCTTCTTCTTTGACAATATTTTGCCGGATGGAAGGAAGTTAAAGAGCCTTATTGGAGTGCAGTTCTTATATATGTTTTAGTACAGTTTACGACGAATTTCTTTCTATGGTTAAACATTGTTGTTATCAAAGACGTTGTTCCTAGAAGTAGCGTAAGGTACGACGAAAATGGACACAAGTCGGAAAGACAAGAAATAAATAAACGTTTGGAATTTGAAAGCATTAAAGTTGGATTGAAATTTCAAGATTATAGTCAACTCTTACGTTTCCACACAACCCAAGAGGAATTTTCTTTATACGTCATTTTGGATTATGATAAAAATAGACTTTTTTTTTTTCCTGTGAAAAAGTGAAATTGGAAAATAACTTTAAAAAAAAAAAAAAAACATTAAAAAAATGTTCAAAATTGCATATTTTTAAGAAAATCTTCTATTAACTTTCAACAAATGTTGGTAACGTTTAACGTTCGATAATGGAGAGTTTTTTTGCTAAACTAACTCATTTTTTGTTTAAAAATATATATATATAGGCCTATATAACTTATACAGTTTTTCTTAGAATTAAATTTACTAATAGCGTGTTAGGAACAGCTGCGGTTCCTTCACAAAACACAAAAATCACTCGTTCTAAGCCATCTGACAACAGTCATTAATAGCACATAGATAGGTAATCAATGGCACATCCCAGCGGATTTAACTCATTGTGTTGTTGTAGACGTTTCTTATTAAACACTAACTTGTAAGAAAAATATTTTCGGTTATAATAGGAAAAAATTACAGTTGAGAGAGAGAAAGAGAGTACGAACGGCAATCAAATTAATCCGTAGTCACAACACAGAATGATGAATGGTTGAGAATGGACTGCATATAAATATGTATTGTCATTCTATACGTCTGCAAAGTTTGCATTACGGTATCGTTTTCGTTTTAAATTAGTCTACGGACAATATCGAACAGTTAGAATCTCTTAAATGGGATTTACATAAATGGAATTATGCGTTTAAAATAGAACAGTAATAAAAGCCGAATCGGTTCGGAGGGTGTTTTGATATATGAGATAATTATTCTAGGCAGGATTCGTCTACCATACAAATTTTACCTGCATCGCACAAATGGAAATTCCCACAAGGAATAGAAAGATTCATTTTTCTGCGTGTGTGACGTTGCACGGTGAATGTGTAATTGTAACACAACTCTCCCAAAGAACGTAATCATCAAACAAAGAGAGATGGTGATGACGAACGTAGAGAGACAATTTAACAAAACAATAGCTTTCTTTCGAATTATTAAATTAATTCTTTTTTCTCCCTCGGTGATTGGTCTGAAAATATATTTTTAGATGTTTTAATTATTGTTATTATTATCGTTACATCTTCTAAAAATATATCCGCGACAAACGAAGATTTTTATTTTTAAGTATGAATTAAAAATAATAATAATAATTTTTAAAGCAAGACATGCGAATCGGAAATAATTTTATTCAGTAAAATTTTGAGCCATAAAATGCGTATATATATTTTTTCCTAATGATAAAGTGTCCTCTGTTGTTTTCTGTGTATTCTGCGTATCGTTACATCACACGTATCTTAAAATCTTATTTGATCCGAACAATACGTTCATTATAATAATAAATTATTATTATTTTAAACAGAGATCTGTTGTTAGTAATCCTTAAAAATTTTAATTAAAAAAATAAAATAAATAAAGAGAGAGAGAGAGTGTGTGTGTGTGTGTGTGTGTGTGTGTGTGTACTAACAAGATGCATCCTTGTATTTTCGAAGAAACTCTTCAAATTTTCAATTTTATGAAGAGAGTAGATTCATTACTGGAGTAGATAGAAGTTCTCAGATGCGATGATCGTTACGATCTAAAATTTCAAAAAAAAAAAAAAAAGTTTCTTTTCAGAAATTTTTATTAAAATTTTAGAATTTTAAAAACAGATATGTAGAACAAAAAAAATGCATTAAGGTTAAATTTAGTAACAATCAATAGTATCTGATTAAGACGGTTGGTTTTTTTTTTATATAAGTTTGACGCATTTTAGTGTTATTAGTTATTGGTATACAGTAGAACCCCGTTTATACGTTTCTCGTTTCTACGTTTTTCGCACTCGTACGTTGCGTTTTGTACACTCTTTCGATTTTGCACTTTTTCCATTTATACGTTTTCGCGTTTGTACCCTATTATTTTTATTCCCCAGAGTCGTTTGGTTGTACTTATACATAAAATCCAAGAAATCTTGGCCAAACTTTTTGGACAAAGGAACAGTTTGTTATACTGTACACTATATTATCTTTCCAAATAGAAAGTAGAGTGAATACAAAAGTAAAACCAAAACTAAAACTTATCCCACCAGTCTTTCTACTGACGTTATGTAACGTTGTGTTACACTGGAAGTAACACAACGTTACACAAGATCAAAAAACATTAGTGATGACAAGATGT